>CAJPEX010000350.1:0-33573 GCA_905338405.1 Notodromas monacha
TATTGAATTCCTCCTTTCACCCTGAATGCTGCGTATAGGAATACAATCGAAGCTTTTCCGTCACAGAACCTGCGTCTGAAGCCCGATTTTACGATAGTAAACGAGTAACGGACTGAATAAATACCCGTCTGCAACGTACGAAAAGATTTTTCTGGAAGTACAATACGAAGACTCACGAAATACGAGGCGTGTCTAATTTCCGCCCTGGAGTCCAATTTTTCGCACAGTACTTGAAGAAAAAAGTGGGGCCATTTGAATTATCAGATCAGTGCGATGATGGGGATTGTCTGGTTCATTTTCTCTTCTCCAAGTTCCAATAATCCAACGAATTTTATTAGAACAGATAACCGTGGTTAAAATTGTAAACGGTGGTATTCAAGGCCTTGAATTGCTTCTTGAATGAGTTGATGGGATCCTGAACTTGGAGGCAAGAGTTGATTTGACCAAATAGTCCTCCACTTCCTTTCAAAACATGTCATGTTCTGTTTTATATTGAATTTCTCTTTCCTGTGTCAAGAAAATAATGGCCAAAAGGCCTCAGAAACATTGACTTGAGTTGGAATTTGAGTCATTGAGGTTCAACTGCACATTTTATGAACAGCTTTTAAAATTCTCTTGGATTGTTTCCTATGGTGATGATGAAGCTAAAAGGCCCAAGTATACAGAAACCTGTCAACAATGCCCGCTTTTGGATAATCAAAAAATCGGTGGCACCATTCATGTTATAAATTATTGATGAACCCGCTGCCACTGTTTTTTTCCCCTGAAATTTTTTGGAGTCAGTGTTTCTTTCATGGTGTTTGCTGTTGTTATTCTTGTGGGGTTTTCCTGTCCTATCGATATTTTGCAGGTCATGTGAACTCGGTTAAAATTTTATAAGTGGGAACTATACTGTTTTTTTTTTTTCTCGGTGCTTCTTTTTGTGGCGGAATGAAAAATTGTGCTCCGGTTCCTGCTGCTCATTGTTTCTTTGCGCGGCCCATTTTCCATATCGCCTTCGTCGTGGACTCGGACGATTAAGCGTATCGGCAACACTGTGTCAGTTTTTTTGGTTTTGTTGTTGTTGTGGAGTGCTTTGTGCTGTGGTGTTGAACACAAGCCAATAATCGCAGGAGCGAAATTCAAAAAGGCCTTGAACAAAACACAGTCTCCTTTGGTCTGGAGAAGGCGCAACATGTGAGTCAACTTGCTTCTTATTTTTTGTTGTTGCTTTAATTGCTTGGACTTTAATCATACGAGGGTTGGTTCATAAATGTTGAGGCTTATTCAAAATGATCCGACGGATTTTCAGCAACTTGAAACATTCTTGTATACTCGCATAGCAGTTCCGTCATTTGGCGTGCTGTTCAACATACTGCGCACTCTCCACCGATTTCAATGCATTTTTTCATGCAACAAATCCAAGGATCCAAACAGTGCCGAAAATTGAGTTCTGTTACTTGATTGAATTGCTCTTTGATGACAGAAATGAAGGGATGGTCCCTGTAATCAAAATCAATCCCATTCAGGGGGTTCTTCATCATTGGGAACAGCAGCCAAAAGTCACAGAGTGCTTAATTAACTAACACAACTTGATTTTTGGCATTCTTTCGATCCTTGGATATATTGCTTGGAACAATTGCATTGGAATCTGCGGAGAGTATCTTGAACGGCGCTGAAGTGTTGCCAAATGAAGGGGCTATGCAAGTAGAATTCTTTTTGAATTGTTCAAACTATGTTGGATCTATTTAGAAAAAAAAAGCCTCAAAAACTTATGAAGCAACCCTTGCTGTATTTTCTTGTTTGGTCAGAGGGAATAAAATTTGCTTCGACCAAAAACGCAGACTTGTTCTGCAACCTGAGGTTAATCCCTTAATTTTGTGACGCACTGACCCAGAAATGGAAGGGCTTTTATTTTTGATTTGTTGGCGTGAATGGCTTTCTTGATGCAGACCTTGTTTCAAGCTGCTAAATAGTCGAGTTAATTACAAAGCAGTTTTCTGCCACGCGGAAAACCTTGGTGTCTCTTGAGTAATAAGCAGAGAAATGAGGTGTCAGATAAATTTTTGAACAGGACTATTTTTGAATGATTTGCAATCCAGTGGGCTTTTCAGCTTCTGCATTTGCTCAAGGACCATCTGCAGTCATGAAAGAGGCGCACATTGATTTTTGAGAAAAACCTAACCGCATTTAAAATGCCAAACTTCATTTTCTGCGACGCAAGAACCCGTTTATTTTTTTTTAATGTGTGCTGATATTTAAAATTTAAAAGAATGTAATTTGAATTCAATTATGCTGTGCCTGGTTTTGTTACAAAAGTTTCTCTATCAGTTTGATTTTCATCTAATTACAACACTGCATTTATTCTAACTCCATCGAGGAGGGAAAAGTTAGGTTATGGGACAAATTGCACAGCTCCAACTCACACAGTGCAACCACTCCTGCAGTTTTTTTTACTAATTTTTTTAAAAGTTAGGTTATGGCAAAAATGTGTACTTTCTATTGTCTAGATTCTCTTTTGTCCTAAATTAATTATATGCATTTCCAAAATGGGGTTTGAGAACATAAACTTTTTTTATACTTGTGTTTTAAATCTATAGTCAAGGAAAATTCTGATGCATGCATTAATCCATGTTCTTCCTAGGAATTGAGCATTTTTATGGCGCACATTTTTCACAGGGATGTTTGTGAAAGAATGTTTGTGTGATATTCATCATATGAAAAAATCCAAAAGATTTTATTTCATCATCCTGCAATTTTATACTTTTTGTTTTTTATTCTTTTTTTGCCTGATGGGGGTTGTTTGAAGGTTAAGTTAATTGCAAAGCAGGCAGTCAGGAATAATTTCCTCTCTAATCTGATGAAAGCTGGGCCCAAGGTATTCACTTTTCAATTCATCTAGTCTTCAAAATCCAAGGGCTCCCACCGTCTCTGAATATCATACCACTGATATAAAAGACCTCCT
Source organism: Notodromas monacha (assembly GCA_905338405.1). NCBI lineage: Eukaryota > Metazoa > Arthropoda > Ostracoda > Podocopida > Cyprididae > Notodromas > Notodromas monacha. The sequence continues at coordinate 2,945 of CAJPEX010000350.1, forward strand.
CAATTTCATTTTACAATCATTTTTAATGAACCCCTCTGAATAAACCATTGGAAATCCATTGTCCAATCACATGATATTTACATCAATAACTGGGTGGAAAATTTGCTGTGAGCCATAAAAATAACTGGGGACTCAATTCCTATACAGAACATGGATTAATACATGCATCAGAATTATCCTTGACTATATTGAAAACACAAATATCAAAAGATTTATCTTAGCATTTTTATGTTCTCCAACCCTATTTTGAAAATGCACACAATCAAATTAGGATGAAAGAGAATCTAGACACAAGAAAGGTATACATTTTTTCCAGAACCTAAATTTAAAATAAATAAAAAAAAGTGAAAAAAGCTCTGTGAGTTGTTGCCCAGGGTGAGTTGTCCCACTGTGTGAGTTGTTGCTGTGCAAGTTGTTGGGTAATCAAAAAGTTATGTCTTCAAACTTCTGACAGTCTGTAAGTCAGTGTCTAAATGTTCAAAAAATATTGAAATTATCTTTGGTTTTCTATGTGTGTCACTCATCAATTGTTTGAATATTTATATTTTTTAGTTTTGCTTGAGTAATAACATAAGGAATAAATAATGCTGAATCATGGAAGACTCTCAGCCAGTGCCCTGATCTAGCAGTTTAAAGTAATGTACTCCAGGCAAAACTATTTTGTTGGAAATAGAAGTACACTATATAATATTCCTGCAAACGCAGAACATGAATGTTGAGCATTAAAATGGCACTTCTAGGTGATTTTTTATCAAGTTAGAAACAATTTTATGAAAGATTGGGAGAAAAAATATGCAGTTGCGTATTTTTCCCATGTATTATGAATTTCATATAATTCATAATCAAAAGCAAGCCAATTTTGTGCTTCTTTTCCCTGAGTTTTTTCTATTACATTTTTGCACAGTATTACAAGACTTATTATTCATGATCTTTGCTTATTCAGCTACTTTTGATGCCAAAATATCAGATTCCAAGCGATATTCTTCTTCACTGATTTTTTTCATACCATGAAGTTGAGAGAAATTTTTTTAATAAATTTGTTTGGCAGACTGATTCCTAATTTTTGAAAAACAGAAGAACCAAAAAATACATTTGCATTGAAATCCATGAGAAAACAAGGTCTGACATGTGGATGATTTGAAATATAGGAACATGGTCCAAGCACCATTTAGGTCTGCATCTCAGGGTTCCACTAATATGGACTACAGTAGTGTCCTCAACTCACACTCACAGCAATTATATGGTTTAAAAAAAAAGGACTTTGAACAATTGGTACTTGACCAGGTGGTACACCCATTTATAAGAGATAGTATACACCAATGAAATGATACATGACCAGTGGCTTAATTTCGAAAAGGATACATTTCCAGAAGGGTCCAGAAGCCCTAGTTGAAGCCAGGATTCCCAGGAAATGCAATATTAAACAAAGGATTTTGGCAGAACTTGATGACCCGAGGGGACTTTTTCCGATAGAGTAAGATGAATATGGTGAATGAAATAGTAACTGCTAGCAGTGATATTTCTGCTTGAAGTGCAGTGAGACCCCAATATGCAGGCACCCAAACATATTGACAATTTGACTTCGGGACACTTGAAAAGCAAAAAAATAAGCCAAAAATCTGGGTATTGGCTCAAGCTGGGGACACTTTCCTGTAATTTTCTAGAAAAATTGAAATTATATTCTTTTTCATTTTGATATTATTTGACCAAATCAAGCTATTTATATTCACAAAAATTGAAAAAAAATTTTCATGATAAATTCATTCTAATTCATACTCAGAAGGAACCTGATATTGCGCTTCTTTTTTCAGTGTTTATTTCTACGTTCTGTGCATATTCTAGCAAGACAGACTTATTATTCTTCTTTGCTTTTTGATCTCCTTTTGATACCAAAATATCAGATTATATCTGACTTTGCTCTGCACTGTTGTTTTCTACAACTAGAAGTTGAGGGAAACAATTTTTATTACCTTTTTTGAAGACTTATTTCTCATTCTTGTCAAAAAGGAGAACCAATTAAATACATTAGCGTTGAAGTCTAAGGGAAAATGAGACTTGACTTAGGGGCATTCCAACATCAGGACACTCTTCATGCACCAATTATGCCCGCATCTTGGGGCTTCACTGCATACTGCATAAAGTGATAACAGGGATAGAAACTTCAAAGAGAATAATACAAACAAAATGTGCAGCAGGATTTTCTCTTCACTACTACTCATATTTGCATATTTCGTTATTTCGGCTCGAAATATCGACGTGTGTGAGGTGTCATTTCATTTCTCGCGCGAACCATGGGTGGCGTGATTTCGCGATTTTCGTCGCAACAGAGCAGCTCTGTGATGAAGCGACTGTTGATGGCGACCATGAAGTTGATGATGAGGACGAGTGCAGAGTCTGAGATGCTGAGGATCTGCTGCTCTGTGCTGTACTAGAGTACTGTACAGTGCTGTTCTACAAAGGGAGGCGAAAGTGTGAAGGAACCCCTGTTGGGTTCTCGGGTGCAATTAAATCCCTTGGCAGTGAAGAAGCAGCACGATAAGCGCCCAGTTGCTTTTATGGGATTCTGCACCCGTTTTTCCTCGTTTCCTTGGTCTTCTCTCTCTTTCTATTCCTCGCCTTGTTTTTCTTCGTAAGACCAGCTGACGTGGTTGTCCTCATTCGACCTGCTTGATTCTCGTTCTTCATCACGCTTCTTCTGCTCATCTTCTTTGTCCTCGGCATCGCGTTCATTAACGCAGTTTCCTCCACTCGGCTCGTCTCGTCTCGTCTCCTTCAGCCGGCCCGAAGAAACGAACGAACCAACGAACGACGTGCCACGGACCAGAAAAGTACTTCGCCTAATTAGATTTTAATCTTGAACTTTATTTATTTCCTGTGCTTCTTGGAGCACCATCTTCTTTTGGGGGATTTTATTTTTTTCAAATTTCGCGACGTGCTTGAGGAGAGAGAGCTGATGCTGAAGGAAGAGATGAAGTTGGGGCAAAAGAAATCGTCGATTGCTGGAGTCAGAGTTGCGTCACTGCTGATGGTTTCTCTGCAGGAGAATTGAATGACTACTTTTACTTGTTCTATTTTTTTTTTTNTTTAAAAAAAAAGGACTTTGAACAATTGGTACTTGACCAGGTGGTACACCCATTTATAAGAGATAGTATACACCAATGAAATGATACATGACCAGTGGCTTAATTTCGAAAAGGATACATTTCCAGAAGGGTCCAGAAGCCCTAGTTGAAGCCAGGATTCCCAGGAAATGCAATATTAAACAAAGGATTTTGGCAGAACTTGATGACCCGAGGGGACTTTTTCCGATAGAGTAAGATGAATATGGTGAATGAAATAGTAACTGCTAGCAGTGATATTTCTGCTTGAAGTGCAGTGAGACCCCAATATGCAGGCACCCAAACATATTGACAATTTGACTTCGGGACACTTGAAAAGCAAAAAAATAGGCCAAAAATCTGGGTATTGGCTCAAGCTAGGGACACTTTCCTGTAATTTTCTAGAAAAATTGAAATTATATTCTTTTTCATTTTGATATTATTTGACCAAATCAAGCTATTTATATTCACAAAAATTGAAAAAAAATTTTCATGATAAATTCATTCTAATTCATACTCAGAAGGAACCTGATATTGCGCTTCTTTTTTCAGTGTTTATTTCTACGTTCTGTGCATATTCTAGCAAGACAGACTTATTATTCTTCTTTGCTTTTTGATCTCATTTTGATACCAAAATATCAGATTATATCTGACTTTGCTCTGCACTGTTGTTTTCTACAACTAGAAGTTGAGGGAAACAATTTTTATTACCTTTTTTGAAGACTTATTTCTCATTCTTGTCAAAAAGGAGAACCAATTAAATACATTAGCGTTGAAGTCTTAGGGAAAATGAGACTTGACTTTGGGGCATTCCAACATCAGGACACTCTTCATGCACCAATTATGCCCGCATCTTGGGGCTTCACTGCATACTGCATAAAGTGATAACAGGGATAGAAACTTCCAAGAGAATAATACAAACAAAATGTGCAGCAGGATTTTCTCTTCACTACTAACTCACATTTGCATATTTCGTTATTTCGGCTCGAAATATCGACGTGTGTGAGGTGTCATTTCATTTCTCGCGCGAACAATCAGTGGCGTGGTTCCGCCACTTTCGTCGCAACAGAGCAGCTCTGTGATGAAGCGAATGTTGATGGCGACCATGAAGTTGATGATGAGGACGAGTGCAGAGTCTGAGATGCTGAGGATCTGCTGCACTGTGCTGTACCAGAGTACCCATGTCACGACAAGATGTTTCCCTCCGCTTTCACACTTCCTTGGGGACAACCCAAGAGCCCACGTTAATTTAGGGAACCGTCACTTCTTCGTCGTGCTATTCGCGGGTCAACGAAAATACCCTAAGAGCGCCCGTTTTTCCTCGTTTCCTTGGTCTTCTCTCTCTTTCTATTCCTCGCCTTGTTTTTCTTCGTAAGACCAGCTGACGTGGTTGTCCTCATTCGACCTGCTTGATTCTCGTTCTTCATCACGCTTCTTCTGCTCATCTTCTTTGTCCTCGGCATCGCGTTCATTAACGCAGTTTCCTCCACTCGGCTCGTCTCGTCTCGTCTCCTTCAGCCGGCCCGAAGAAACGAACGAACCAACGAACGACGTGCCACGGACCAGAAAAGTACTTCGCCTAATTAGATTTTAATCTTGAACTTTATTTATTTCCTGTGCTTCTTTGAGCACCATCTTCTTTTGGGGGATTTTATTTTTTTCAAATTTCGCGACGTGCTTGAGGAGAGAGAGCTGAACGACTTCCTTCTCTACTTCAACCCCGTTTTCTTTAGCAGCTAACGACCTCAGTCTCAACGCAGTGACGACTACCAAAGAGACGTCCTCTTAACTTACTGATGAAAATGAACAAGATAAAAAAAAAAACGAGGCCCACTTTTTTTTGGGAAGGAGATTCGCGTTTCCTCTGACTCAAAGCCTCGGCGGATTTTTTGAGAAATGCTCATGGTGCGAGAAAAATCGTTAAATGATTTTTGTGAGCTGATCTCGAAATCGCAATTGTAAATTCTCCGTACGTGGAAAACTATCTTTCCAGCACGGTACATAGATTACGCGGACTTTTCCAATGCTTTTTTTTAATGCTTGGCTTCAAATTCAGAAATTCTGTCATCAATTTTAAACGTTCACCTCTTTTTTAGCGAAAATTAATTTCAAAAATTCCTTCTGACTTTGAATTCCGAATGTTTTGGACTCTTCAATTTTCCTTGTAATTTTTTTATAGTTAAAATAGGTTAGGTTTTGAACATTTTTACTAGGTTAGTTTATGATGAATTGCATCACGGGTAAAAGGATTTCTCTCGTCTTATTCAAATTTAGCCCGTCAACTCCTGAAAATAAGCATAAAAGGTTTTCATCCCCTAAGGATGACGCAAAATACTTCATGAGGGCTGATGCGTATTTTCGAAATTTCAAGAAATTTTACTTGATCGACATTGTGAGGGAGTTCATGGTGTATGTTTCATTGTGCCTGATTCATCGATATACAAGTTTTACTTGGCACTTGTCAATTTTCAAAAGGTTTTCAAAATTTTCTCACACCCTCCTCCCTCTGCACACAGACATATATTCAAAATGTTGACCTTTTAAAATAATTCACTACATTCGTATCGAAAGACATACGATTGCCTGAATAATGCACTTTTTAAAGAATGCTGAAGGAAGAGATGAAGTTGGGGCAAAAGAAATCGTCGATTGCTGGAGTCAGAGTTGCGTCACTGCTGATGGTTTCTCTGCAGGAGAATTGAATGACTACTTTTACTTGTTCTATTTTTTTTTTTTTTACGAGGCCCACTTTTTTTTGGGAAGGAGATTCGCGTTTCTGCTGACTCAAAGCCTCGGCGGATTTTTTGAGAAATGCTCATGGTGCGAGAAAAATCGATGAATGATTTTTTTTAGATGTTCTCGAAATCGCAATTGTAAATCCTCTGTACGTGGAAAACTATTTTTCCAGCATAGTAGATAGATTACGCGGACTTTTCCAATGCTTTTTTTAATGCTTGGCTTCAAATTCAGCAATTCTGTCATCAATTTTAAACGTTCACCTCTTTTTTAGCGAAAATTAATTTCAAAAATTCCTTCTGACTTTGAATTCCGAATGTTTTGGACTCTTCAATTTTCCTTGTAATTTTTCTCTAGTTCAAATAGGTTAGGTTTTGAACATTTTTACTAGGTTAGTTTATGATGAATTGCATCACGGGTAGAAGGATTTCTCTCGTCTTATTCAAATTTAGCCCGTCAAATCCTGAAAATAAGCATAAAAGGGTTTTATCCCCTAAGAATGACGCAAAATGCTTCATGATGGCTGATGCGTATTTTCGAAATTTCAAGAAATTTTACTTGATCGACATTGTGAGGGAGTTTATGGTGTATGTTTCATTGTGCTTGATTCATCGATATACAAGTTTTACTTGGCACTTGTCAATTTTCAAAAGGTTCTCAAAATTTTCTCACACCCTCCTCCCTCTGCACACAGACATATATTCAAAATGTTGACCTTTTAAAATAATTCACTACATTCGTATCGAAAGACATACGATTGCCTGAATAATGCACTTTTTAAAGAATGAGAAAAATTACGGCACCAGGCAATCACTGAGCACAAATTAAAGCACAAAGTGTATTTGCAGCTACTGTAATTTTAAGTTCATTAAACAATTTATTGAGTATCCGTAAGAATTAATTGTGTACAGCTAATACTTTGTCCTGGTCATCTAAGCATAAATTTGGTCTATTACCTTTTTATTAAGTTGTGAGAGCTCGAAGTCTTTTGATAATTAAATTTTTGTGTGACTTGTTCTTGTGTCACTTCATTCTGGACCAGATGAATCTTAGTTCGATCGAGTTTTTCATTTTTATTTTACTCACAGAGCGGTGACACCTGCCGGACGTTTGAAAAATTTATATTTTTTGTCTCGATGGTCAATGCGGGAGAAATCCAGCGAAGAAAAGTGCTATAACTGAGTTTTCTCTCTTGATCATTTGATGCGGTCGATAAACATTCTTCAACTACCTTATTCTTGGTTTATCTCAAGAGCAGTAATCCTCAGAATTCGTCTTTACTTTCCCCTCAATACAGTTCCCAGCATGTGGGAAGATTACGACTGGGATTTTCGGACAAATGCGGCATTTCGATATTTTCTCAAATGGGCCGGGGGAACGTTGAGAAATGTTTCGTTGCCTTTTTTCGTTACATTTTACGCCTAGAGAAAATTTCAGCGAAAGTCATGGCTCAGCTGTTTGTGTCTTATTGGCCGAGAGTTCGAATGATTCCGCCGCTGGCTCTTCGAATAATTGTACGAGTCCACCACACACAACGTCTCTGGTGAGAGACGTTGTATTTAAACGGAATACTGTTTAGAGGCTCAGTTCATATGCAGAATATCGTAGAGAAAGGGATTGGATGCCGTTTTATGTGCAAACTTCGAATGAAAAATCTCCTTTTGGAAATGATTTTCTCTCCTCGATGATCCTGGATTTCAATTGCACTGGAGGAAAGGACGACGAGAGACATTTCTGTACTGTTCTGCGCCTCAGAAAAAAAATTTTTGATTTCCATTTTAATCTCAACTCAGGAAATGATATCTGAAGACCGCCGTTGGTTTTGATTTCAAAGCCTTTCGTATTTCTTATTGCACCTTCATTTTGTTGGGATTCGGTGGTGCAGAAAAACTGGAAATACTTTAACGAAGTGTCCTAGTCACGTGGAATCGGAGATAAAATTAAATTGGGAACCTTTTTTTCTTTTCGCATTCTTGCAAAACGAAAAATTACGAATGTTTTCCAAAATCAACTACCTGTATACGAATCTTTGAAACTTGCCGTGAAAAAATGGAATACAGGTGGGCCCTCACTACCACGACATTGTTTACAACGAATTTCCTTGCGTAACGAATTCTTATTTGGTCTCTCTTCTCATGTTTTACAGGTTCTCTACAATGCATTTCTCTCTACAACGAATATTTGTTTGCTCCCTTGAGTTTTGTTGTAGGAAGAGTCCATCTGTATTCTTATTGGCTACTTGAAAATCACTTGAAGACACGTGCAAATAAAACAATTGTTTGAAATCTCCTAAACATGTTCAAGAATAAACTGTAAATTTCTGTGGGGTTCCTTACTGTCCTTTCTGGTCACACAAATGTGACTAAAATACAGTATATGATAAGACATAGCTGGAAAAATTATTCAATCGGAGTTGACTTGAGAGCGATTTTGATGAGGGAAATTATATGCGATTTAGAAGATTTTGCTGCTTGAAATCAATTCATTTTTCAAAATATTTCTGTTTTAGAACTCTGGAAAGTTGGAAAGGGTGAAATTCAGCTTGAATTTGAGATGCATTAATCTGATGACCAGCAGACATTCTTGATGTGCACATTCTGGCAAGTTCAGATTCACGATTAATTTTTACAGTAGAATTTCGTTATTACAAATTACAGCTTATAACAAATTCTTTTTTCATCTCCATACCCAATGGGGAGAACGTTGTTTGAATCATTACAAAAAAAATGCATCTATATCAGGAAACGTTTTTTAGGCCCATACTGCTTTGTTGTAACAAGATTTTGCTGTACACTATAATAAAGCCCTGAATGTTTAAACAGAATTACACCCAAATTTAAATTTAAAAATGAATCAAGCATTCGAATAATTTTCAAATTTTTTAATAAAGAATGTTTTCTGTTCAAGTGGTCCAAAATTTCCGATTAAAATTCAAGTAAAGTACTGTATAATACATCTGCATTTCCCAAACTTTTTGAAAATTTTATATCTGCCTATATGATGTACATCCCTCTTTTTTCTCTGTAAATTGAAAAAAACTGCATGTGATACTCAAGTAAATACACTCTTAAGGTAATGTGTTCCAAATATACAGGGAGAACCAAAAAAGTGAACCAATTTTTTACTTGGAATAGTTCAGTGGGAAATTGTGCTGTGGCAATAAAAACACCAAATGAAAGCTTGTTCTATTCCCTTTCAAAATGTGCTTCCTTGGTCCAAATCAAGTGCAATGGATTGGCCAAAAGAACCATTTTAATGAAAACTTCCAAAATAAAGTTGTCAGGCAACTCCCTCCATTAAGCTGCTGTTTTTGAGATTAAATGGGGTACAGGACAAGTACAGTAATTTAACTAGGAAACTTCATGCTGCCTTTCAGAGTTCTTTCAAAAGCTCTCAAAGTTTTTCTGGTCTGCAAATATGTTCAGCAAAGTTGCTTTAAAATCTTTGGGGACATTTGACCTCTTATTTGCACCTTTGGGAATGAAGCCTGGTCAATTATGCATCCCAACGGAATGTTTTCCGTGTCATACACATGTTGCCAGTCCTGTTACCACAAACAGACACCATCACGCATCACTGAACCCTTTCATTCTTCAACTGGGATTAACTCCATATTTCATATATGCGCTTGATTCCGGAAGTAAGTCTTGCTGCGTGACAATCGCGTTAATTCTTGTCACTCATCGCCGGATGTAGTGATTGCTCCCGTTTTATTACCCAGTGGTAATTAAAAGTGGGGAGGAAACGTTGCGAACCAGTGGCTCAGGAATGTTTTCCTTGTTCCAACATCGCAATCATCATGAGGAAGTCATCGTCGTCGTCAGGCCAGCCAACAACACAAAGTGTCGCATGACGATCTCTATTACGTAAAAAAAATAGATACACTTATGTTGGTTAGTTTCGGAATGGGTCCGGGTAAATAACCGGAAGCAATAGAGCAGCAGGAAGTTGCACAAAGGTGCTGTGCTGAACTCTTGCAGGATCTGGATGGTAAAATTACTTGATAAAAAAACTTTTCTTACCTATATCTTTGGGTTGGAAATATATATTTCTTGTAATTTGGCCAGAAACTTGTTGGCAATTATAGCACACAATGTCTACATGTCAAGTCAGGGTCCTCCGCATGTTAGGCCTTTTTAATGCATCTTTTAAGGAAAATAAGTGTCTGTAGGTCAAATTGTCCACATGTTGAGGTGTCTGCATGTGGGGGTACTGTACAGTGAGACCCCAAGATGAGGACGTAATTGGTGCATCAAGAGTGTCCCCAAGTCAAGTCTTATTTTCCCACAGACTAACATTATATAATTTATCATTGGTGTTTTGTGAAAGAAATATTCTTCAGAATTCCCTGAAAAAAATTGTTTGCCACTTGAATTTGAAATAGTGAACACATTTTCAACTCAATAAGATCATTTGGAGCATTGAATAGTGTATCTCTGTACTGTACACTGAAATTTTGGCATCTACAAAAATAACATTTGAGTGAAAATAAGTAGAAGTCAGTTTATGCTGGAGGTGATTTTTTTAAATTAGCTAAATGGATGGTAATTTGGTGAGAGAAATGCCCACAAATGTTTCTTACATCAAAAAATCCCAACCTTTATAGACAAAGAACATTAAACCGGACTTTACTATTTTCAATTTTTTCACAAAATGTCCCTATGTCATGTCAGTGTCCTCATGTCAGGCCTTATTTATTGTTTTTCCTGGGAAAATAAGTGTCCCTATGTCAAATTGTCCAAGGCGTCTGCATGTGGGGCCTCACTGTATTTCAATTGCTACTGAGTGCTTTGTATCAGAGGAATTTCCTTTTATATCCAGAAGACCACCAAGACTAAAAACACTTCCCTACATCTCAGTAGAAATATGTACTCAGTGAGCAATTAAGATTATTCGGCTCATCTCTTTCATCTTCCTCTGCTGTCTAGACACGATTTCATGCATTCCACAACCTGCTATTACTGAAGTCAAACCTCGAGAAATTTCCTGGCGTTTTATTTGCTGGGTAGTAGTGGAAAAAATAAATTTGAAAGAGAGGCACCCAAATTTTGGAATTGAAGGCAGTTTAACGACTCCCACAAGTCGTTAAGTGATTTTATTTGGCCTTTGCCAAAAGCTACCGGGAACGAACTCCAAGTGCTTATTTATTTTATTTTGTACTCCTGAGGAACCAGTGCAGATGATGCGTTATTTTAGTGTCTCATTTCCGCATTCCAGCGTCATGTACATGTGACATGTGCGAATTTTTCGCTGGGCGCTGAACTCAAGGGACACCATGCGGAACTTGTCTGTGTTGATCAGCTGCCGGGTTTTCAGAGGGAAACCTGTCACTATAAGCGTTTAAAAAAAATAAATAATGGAAGGACAAAACCTGATCTGTACTCGTAACCAAGACTTCCTTAAAATCGGCATTAATTGAGAAGACCAAACTAGTTTCGAAGCAAAGAACCTAAACAGTTTCTCTGGGAAATATGTAACAATCCCTATAGAGGGATGTACCTGAACCCTTGCAGCAAATCAGAGTTCATTTCGAGACACTCTCGTCTATAGTTTCGGTCATTATCAGTGTCCGCGCCAGTGGAATTCCCTCAGCCTTTCTGCTACTTACTGTAGGCGTATATATGGAAGAAGCATGTTGACACGTAGTGGGTTTCAGGTGGGAGGCGTACATTTGGGTTGCCCACTATTAGCCCTGTTCCCCGGGTTGCGAGTGGAACATCCGACTTCGTCCACTGGCCCCCGGTTGTGACCCGGTTTAATGCAACCGGTTCAATCGTGTCGACGCCCGCGAATAAGCCAACAGGTCAGCAACTGCTTGTGGCTGTTTTCGTATTCCCTGGATTCCTCTGCGCATTCCTTTATTTTTATCCATGCTTTTTCTTTCTTTTTTTAATGTTGTTATTTTTTTCTTGGGCAGATCATTGAGGGTACTTTTTTCTCTCTGCCGATTGCAAAGGCGGCCCCGAGATGCGGACGTAATTGGTGCTGGGACCTTGTCTCTATGTCAGAATGTTCAAATGTTGGATCAAGTTTTCCATCAGACTTCAATTCAAATATGTTTACTGTGATTGGTTCTCCTAAACTGTTGATCAAAAATTATGAATAAGTCCCTCCAAAAATTGAAAGCATAATTTTTGTCAACTTCAATAAGAAACAGAAAATAACAGCAAAGAAGAAAATAACACCTAATCTGCACTTTTGGCATTAAAAGGACCACAAAAAGCAAATAACAAGATCAAGTCTAGCTGTACACCATGCAAAAATGCGGATGAAAAAAAAAATGAAAAAAATTAGCACAAAATTAGCCTGTTTTTGATTACTGATTGAAATAATTTATAATGATAAGTACTTACTCTTTTTTTCGGGATATGAATTTCTCGCGATTTGTTCAAAAGATACCAAAAGTCAGGAAAATGTTCAATTTTTCTGAAAATGTTGGGAAAATGGCCTCATCTTTAGACATTGTCTGGACGATGCGCATCTTTTTTTTTTCGAGTTTTGAGTGTCCCTCAGTAGAACTGTTTATCCAGTACAAGCATGTCGGGGTCCCACTGTCTTTTCCTTGCATTATTCAAGTTTTACCGGCATCCTTGTCAAAAGGAAATTAGTCTCAGCCTTTCTTGGAAATCGATTATAGCTTATCAGATTATTCGCGTGCTTCCTGAACTGATTTACACGCCTACTTTTTGACACGGGAAAAATCGTCCCAGACAAGATTTTAAACATTTACTTTTGCTCTTCTGGATTCACTGCACCCACAACTGCGGTGTAACCTGTCCTTTCGTTAACCATTCTTTCAATTATCTCACCCGAATTTTAGTTATCCAGTCAAAAGAGCAGTGCAACTCGTATAATTTTTAATAGATGGAGCCATTTATTTTCCTCAGGTATACAGTACTTGGACTCTGGGCAAATGGACATACGCAACAAAAGAAAGGAAAATTCCGTTACATGGAATCTCGTTATGACGAATTTTTTCTTGGTTCCGGAATTTTTTTTTATATGGACAATGTTTTAAGATATTTTGTTATAAAAAGCTAATTTTCCTCTATGACCTCAGTACTGTACAACTAAGTATTGGCTTGATTATATGTATGGCTCATAGACATTTTTAGTAATTGGCACAAATTGGGAAAATCCAACTTGTGCATAATTGAAAAATCTTCAGAAAAATAATTGCTACTATTTTTTTTAAGATTTTTTCAAATAATATTAGTACAGGAAACTTTGAATTTTAGAAAGTTCAAAGCTCTGATGAAAATTTATCTTGCTTCAATCTCCTGTATTTTACCACGTTTTTATGAACTCACTTTCTTGTCTGTCTGTCTGTTTGTCCGGATCAAATTTTGAAACTCAAATTTCACTCACTTCCCGACTAGCTATCAAGCTGAAACTTTCAGGATAGCTTAGAAACTGATGACAATGCAATCTTTTGTGAAAAAATTAATTTTAAGAATATTTTTTAAAAAGAATAAAATAATTATAGTAGATTTCTATAATAAAACTTTGAGCAGGTTTTCCTTGGCCCCAAGAAAAAAACCCATGGTGAACTGAATTGGTACAAGCTGAAACTTTCAGGATAGCCTAGAAACTGATGACAATGCAATCTTTTGTGAAAAAATTAATTTTAAGAATATTTTTTAAAAAGAATAAAATAATTATAGTAGATTTCTATAATAAAACTTTGAGCAGGTTTTCCTTGGCCCCAAGAAAAAAACCCATGGTGAACTGAATTGGTCGCAGAGGTCCGAGTTCAATCCCACCCCCTGGAACATTTTTTTTTCTAATTAATTAACACGTTTTTATTAACTCACTTTCTTGTCTGTTTGTTTGTCCGGATCAAATTTTGAAACTCAAATTTCACTCACTTCCCGACTAGCTATCAAGCTGAAACTTTCAGGATAGCCTAGAAACTGATGACAATGCAATCTTTTGTGAAAAAATTAATTTCAAGAATATTTTTTAAAAAGAATAAAATAATTATAGTAGATTAAAAAATTAATCTAAAAAACCACATTCAAGGTTCATTAAAACAAATTTGTTGCAGCAAAGGTTTTTTAAGGCCCCATCAAGGGCTTTGTTGTAACAAGATTGTACAGAGAAAACCATTAGTGAAATGTTTATATTTTAATCCATAAATTGGTCTGCTGCATTTTCTTATCAGATATTTTGAAAAAAAGCTTCAATAGTTCTCAAATAAGTAAATAAACGCAACCAGATTATTTTGAATCGTCCACGTAAATCTTTGTTTTGTGTGAAAAATTCAAAATCTCTTGAGTGACACATTGTAAAAATACATTTTTGAAAACAAATTAAAGCATAGGCCACACATTTAGATATTTAAAAAAAGTTTATTACCCAATATGACCATAAACACCTCAGAAAATGAAAAAAGTTTAATGCAAGGTTTTGAGAAATATTTTTCATTACTATTTATTAAAAAAAAACAGAAAGCTCAAGCGATTTTCGGAATGAAATAAAAAGCATTGCTTCATTTTCAAATTAGAGGCTTTTTTTTATCCCAGATAAGAAACCCATTGTATACATGCGACAAGCACAATTTCAAAAGTTTGCCCTAGGGCTTACCCTATATAAATCTCTCGTTTTTTTTTTGTCCTGTTCAAAGCAACCCATTTGTGCATTCAAAGGACCAAAAAATACAAATACAATAAAATGAACTTAGGTACCGTTTTAATACCACTGCTGGGTTCCACAAATGGGGGCCATTGGCTTGTTTGGAAGTGAGCCCATGCGATTACATTTTCCTCTATTACAAACAAGTACTTGACTATAACTGAGAAGGAAACAACACTTTTCCTCCTCATTATGAATTCATCTCACATCTTTCAATATCTCAGATGCTGGGTACCCACAAAGAAAGCGACCCAGACTTGGATTTACAATTAGAACCAGCAAGAAATATTTATCTTGAAGAATAAGGCGAATTTTGTCTGAACTCCTACCATTGAAAGAATCTAAGAATACTAAATCATAAACTTGTGAATCAGGTTCCACAGTAATTTTTGCACAGTAACATTTTTAAATTGCTGAAAATGAGCTTGAATACTGTAATATGAATGAAGATATTTTTTAAAAATAATTCCTATAGAAATTCCTTACTTGAGCTTGAACTTTTACCTTCATTGAATAAAGAAAACGAATTTGTGAATTTGACAATATAATGAGTAATTTGGTTGAATAATTAAATTATTGCTATATTGAGTTCAAGCTTTTCATTAGCAACAAGAAATAAATGAAAATTTAGTTAGCTGCCAAAATATGGGATTGTTGCTAATTTAACATATCCTTTCTTAAATTTGTATATGAAGAACTTCTGCTAAAATGAAACAGAAAATTGTTGATGAGATAAAAATACTGATTGAGTCCAGAGGACAAACAAGTTTTGGAACAGTGATACTCTTGAATTTTCAATTTCAATATGATTTCAGCCACTTGCTGTATTTGCCAATTATTTGAACTGTTTTCTTGTAATTTCAAGCTGAAATCTGAGTTTGTTGGCTTTGAATTTTCGTGGAATTCCGTTCACTGATGAAGAATAAATCAAAAATAAAATTGTGCAGGAAGTTTAAAATTATTGAACCTTTATACAAACATCTAAATGAAAAGCATACACATTCAGTCCATGAATCCTAAAAATCAGTGGTTGATAATTCAGCTTGAAATTTTAATAAAAACACTTTCCGCTTCGTTCATCAACTCTTCAAAATAACCAAAGGCTGAAAAATCTCATGTCATGGCCTTTCAAAACAAAAACAAGCAAACTAGAAGTCTTGAAATAATTCACCTTCTCTCGGGAATATTTATTGCCAGTGTCTGGGAATGAATCAAGGAAATCCAGGCAATGAGGAGAAGGCGAACATTAACATGCGAACCGCGTGTGGAATAATTCCACGTTTGCATTTTGAATCAAGGGGAATCGAGAGAAAGAGAAACAGTCAAGAGATTTTTTTTTAAAACTAATGATAGAAAGAAAAAAGCTCACATTTAAACTGCTGCTGCAATCTTAACAACTTTTACTAGTTTTTCGGAGCTGCGTCATTTTTTTCACTTGTTTCTCACAGTAACTTCAAAAATGCTTAGTTTTAGCCCTTCTTGATCCCTGAGAAAAAAAAACTTCAGCAGTAAAATTTTTGAAATTATTTGATTGTAGGATGAATCATCAGGAAATCGCCCATTATCTTCTTTAAACAAAAACACACCAATTCATCAACTAGCAAAAATAATCACAAAACTTTGGATCTCAATCAACTTTTTTTCTTCGCACAAAAATTAAAAATCCCCAAAAACAAAGGTCGACGAAAATAAGTTGAAAATTATAAGCAGACGTCGGAATTTTTTCCGCTCTTTTATTTCCTGAAAATTCATTCAAGAATTTTTCAAACGACAACATGTCATCTACAGTTTAATATCGAAAAAATATTAATATCGAAATACATTCAGAAAATATAGAATCTTTTTTCAAGATCAACAATTGTAGGAAACCTGAGTTTCTTTTTGATATCAAGCCACGAATTTTTTTTTTTTTTACAATTTTCTGCCTCTCCGCAAGAAGCAGCTTCAAAAATGCATACAATTTTAAGAAAAAATTAGAGAAAATTAAATTTTAAGCCTTTTTCAACGCTCAGAATAAATGTATACAGCATATAACAAGGCAAAATACACCACGGGCATTCATCTGGACATTGGTTCAACCCGATTCATGTCACCCATCAACGGGTTTCCACAAAAGGCAACCCGGCTTTTTTGGAGAAACACTTTCTCACCCTGACGTGTCAATAAAGCAATCAATGTTTGCCAAAGTACCGCATCCAGTTGCTGAACCATAAATTGCACCAAAAAGATGCCGAGTCTCTTATTTTTTACTCGTCCCGCATAAAAAACAATAATCTTTATTAACGTATATGTGAGGAAGTAAATGTAACATAATGTCATTTCACTTACTGCAGGTTGAAATTTCAAACACGAGTCAAGAAAAGACGAGCGAGAAATAAACGCGTGCAAAAAATAAAAGTATTTGGGGTTATAAAACAAATGGTGTGGGTGTGGGTGTGGCTTTGACTTCATGAATGTTCTCAGAAACTAAATAAGACGATTCTCTTGTTTACATTTTACTGTTACATAATAAAAGGGAGATTTCATGGGAACTGATTCACTTATTCGACCAACATACCAGAAAAACAAAAACAAACTAAACAATTCCACTGCATATATAAGGCTAAATCTGACATAAGATCAATTTCTGTATACAGTATCTGAAACATCATACTGCAGCTTCCAATAATTGTAAACACGAGTCAACAAAAGACAAGCAAAAAATAAACTCTACGAGAAAACATATATTCTGTGCTGTAAATAAATGTTGATGTGGTTGTGAGGATTTTTAAAAATCTTCATACATGATGATGAATGTTCTCTGAAACCAAAGGAGTGTTTTTACTGTTGTGTTTAACTGATACAAAAAACAAATTTAGTGGGAACCGTAAATAACGAGACTTTGACTCATAAAAACGCGACCAAAAAATGAAACAGAAGGAATAACTTTGGTCTCTGTGGCTCCAGTGCTTTGGCTTCTGGCCTTTGGATCGCTTCTTTTTTATTTTTTACTGCATGGATTGATGGCATAAATAAGGTGCTTATATATCCCCGTGTGTTTTTCTTCTGTTTGTATTTATTTTTGGCATGTCTGCTGCTGCCTTTATTCCAGCTGTCAAGATGCACCCACTGTGAGTTGTAGCAGTCATTTAACTCGTGTTCTGGATCATCGTTACGCGTCATTTTCCAGCATATTCCGAGGGGATAATTCAGGGTTTTATTTCCGGTCGTACTTTTTCCAGCGACTTCCGCGATTTTAATGCACATGATNATTCCGAGGGGATAATTCAGTGTTTTATTTCCGGTCGTACTTTTTCCAGCGACTTCCGCGATTTAAATGCACATGATTTATTCCCCTTCTGCGATATCGACGACGAATGCTGTACTTCCACCTTGAAGCGGAAAAAGAGACAATATCCCAACCCTGTTTTTTCCTATATAATATTTGTGTGCAGGTGCGAAGGAAACTGTAGCGATGAAGAAACAAACAAACAAATAAACAAAAGCCAAGTGAAAAAGACGCAGATTATTTTGAATACGGAAGGTGTGGGCAGTAGAACAGTCAGAGCTGAGAAAGGGGCTCATTTGCGAGTTTAGTGGGTGGTTTTGGATTTCACGCCTGTCGCTAAGAGCCTCAATTCAACAGGGACACTAAAGCTTAGTATAAAAGGCATTCATTTACATGCAGTATTTGCTATGGAAAATTTGAAAAAAAAAGAAACATTTCCATTGGAATAATTCTTTGAGAAACTCCAATTTATCCCACGCATGAGAGAATAGGGTATTTTTTGAAGGCTATTTCGCAGGGACTTTTCATAAATTTATCACATTAAATCAATTTTATATGTATTTTTATTGCAACGACGCAAAGGTCATGTCGAAAACTTTCTTCAATCAGGACTTCCATCGTCAAAGAAATTACGTTTATGCCCTCAATATTTTCTGTAAATAATGGAAAGCGTGTTTTGAAGTATAAGAAGACGATTTTCTTCGAGAAGTATCGAGATACGTACACGTCAACTGTTTTCAAATTTCAATTAATATTGTTCAAAATTTCGTGTTGAATATTATATTTTTCTGTTGTTCCCGCAGAAATCAAACTCCGAATTCTTTTGTGAACCAATTGAAAACGAGGATTATTTACAATTTAAATATATTCCGAGATCTGCGAATTTAATTGAAGAAATTTCTTGCTACAGTTTTTCCCACCTTCTTTCGATTAAAATTATTTATTTCAAAGAATTGATTTTTGCAGGGTACTACATATAATTTCTGCATTAAAACTTCAAGTGGAAAACGCGTAATTGAAACTTCTATCCTCATCGAGATTCTCACTCAGAAAACGCAGGCCATGTTCTTTTCAAGCTGAATAATTTTCACTTTATACCTTGACTCGACTTCGAATAATATTTGTGGGGAGGACGAAAAGCTTTGATTAAGTCAGCAAGTCAAGATTGACGCGATCATGCCACAAATTCACATGAAAAATAAACAAAACTCTGGTATCTTCAACCAACATTTCAACACTGTCTCAATATAGACACTTTGTTCATTGGAAGTTCGCTGTAACGAGAATTCAGTTGACCCAAGAAAAACCAGTTTCTCTGAACAACAGGACAAGAAAAAAAAACCAAGACAAGACGACCCAACTCATGTGTGAGAAAAGCCAAGGATACAAATAAATCCCATTTCGTATCAATTAATCGGAACCAGTCCAGCACGATGAAGAAGAAGAAGAAACAAGGAAGGAAGGAATATGAAAAACAAAAACAACAAAAAAAACAAGGTCCCTCAGGGCCCGAGTTGAGATCCATTAACTAAAGTTACACAACAGGAACCAGTCCAGCACGATGAAGAAGAAGAAGAAACAAGGAAGGAAGGAATATGAAAAACAAAAACAACAAAAAAAACAAGGTCCCTCAGGGCCCGAGTTGAGATCCATTAACTAAAGTTACACAACTACTCGGAACTCACTCACTGCGGCATTTCATAATGACGGCTCGCATTGAGCAATCCGTGTGAATATCTTATTTTTTTCCCCCCTCTTGCTGGCATCACAACAAAAGAGCAGCCCTGAGGTCAAAATACTGCGGGAATTGAGAGAAGGAGAGAATGAGAAAAGGAGAGATGGGAGTCGGGATTCGTGTCGTCATTAGCATGGCGTTTTTAATTGCTGCGCACGAGTTCCTCATGCCTAATTATGCACGGATCCCGGTGAGTCGGAGAGCTGAGAGGGAAAAGGTCGAGGACGCGATTAAGACTAATGATTGGGTCCTGCCCCGTGGATTAGCATTAATCTATCTAACCCAGATTTCCACTCATCTTCTCTGCATGCAGCTCCATCCGTCTCCTTCTCTGGATTGAACCAGAAAAATGAATGCAAAATATAACTACTGTACAGTGAGACCAGGAGATGAGGACATAAATGGTGGTAGTTCTCACAGGACAGTTTTACAGGGTTTCGACTCAGATTAAACGGGAGTCTGAATGTAATATGTTAAAAATTACCCTCCGTTTCAACCTGATAAAAACGGTTTAAAACAACCTGGAGTCTCTCCTGGAGAAAATAGTGTCAACAGGGGGTAAACGGAAAAGTCAGAAAAAATCTCCATCTTTTTTTCCCTGGGCACAGAAAATTTTTGTGGGAAAATTTTAAAAATGCTCAGTAGGCTATACCCGCTTTTTTGGATTTATCCCAACTTTGCCTCAGCCCACCTGGAAAGCTTTTCCTGACCTTTGAAAATCTGAAATGTGGTAGGATACAAAAATAATCCTACTCTGTCCTGCTCTGGGAACAAACCCTCTGCCATCCAAGGGCTAATTGGTGTTTTATGGACAAAATGCTCACCATAATTCCATGAAAATAATAATTGTCTCCCAATTGAAACTGATTCAATCAATATATTTTGACATAATATGGACATTTAAGGAATTGAATACTGATACCTCTTTATAGCGCATAGAAATTTTGGCATTCTCTGTAAAAATAACGTTCAAGTGAAAAAGAGAGAATGAAGTCCATCCCTCTATGCTGGAGGTAATTTTTTTGTATTAGCTAAATGGATGGTAAATTGGTGAGAGAAATGCCCAAGAACTTTTCTTACATCAATTTTAGGGTTGGAAATATCACCTTCTTGTAGGAATGTCAGAACGTTATTGAAAAAAGTGGGCTGGAAGAGATGCTTCTCAGATTTAAAGCTGAACATAATACATTTCAGACAGATATAGATGAAGACATGCCTGAAGCATAAAGTGTAATGAGAAGAAAATCAGCTTATATTCTATTCTCTCTCAGAAAGTTTAAACTGCCATTTGTTCCAAAACTTTGGATAATTAATGAGAAACAGGCCCAATTATTACCATCTCTAAATGCATCATGCTAAACAAATTCCTGTGGACCAGCAAAAACCTTCTGCAAACTGGCTGGCACCAGTCCATGGACCACAGGTTGGGGAACACTGGTGTAGATTATTAGTGTTCCCCAACCATTGTGGGCCTGGGGACCAGGAAATATCCATGAACATTTTTGCCAACCAGCAAATTTCGAAATCATTTCTGCAAACTGAAAAAGTTTGAAAAAAGAAACTCAAGAGTTTTGCACAAAAGACTTTTCAGCAGGTACAAAAAAGGCTTTGTCATTTTTCAAACAAATTCAGTCCTGAGCCAATCAAGCAGCTGCTGTGGAATGTCTTCAAAAATTGGAAACATGGGCTTGCAGAAAGTTTGCTTTGAAAGAAAAATGGAGACAATTTACTTCAACAGGTAATAATTTGTCTGAAGTGTTGTTAGGAGAAAAGCCAACACCCATTCTTTGTTAGAAAATGTCAACTGCACTTGTCATTCAAAGATTTCAGATAAAGATAACACACCTCATTGCTAGTTTTCATAAATTGTTTTTTGATGAAGAAAATTTCCAGCAGACTCACAAAAACTTATGCTGACTAAGTCCATGGGTTTGGAAACACTAGTGTATCAGAGAGTTCAACTTTATTCTTATTTTGCCAAAATGTTGGCAATGATGGGAAAACTTGGAAGGTTTTCTTTGCCAATATAAGACAGAAAAGAGATCTGGCTTTCTAACAAACAAAGCAGGAAGAGTCTATTGAGCAAGCAAAACACATAGCAAAACCCTCTCCAACTTAAAAAATCAAACAAAAGAAAGTTGGGATGAGGAAAGCTAGCCAAGAAACTGCAATGGGGTCCTGAGCAGCACTGACCTCAATTAGTTTCCTTAGGTATGACCACAATGCCGCCTTTTCAACACCCTCCACAAACATAGCACTTGTTTTTCTCCCCCTGCATTCCTTCTTCTTCGCAGCATAGGGAGTTGCAAGAAGAAAAGAGAAAAAAAAAGGGGAGAAGGGGGAGGGGTTCGTTTTCTCGGGTTCTCCCTATATGCTGCTGCTTTTGGAGGCGTGACCCAGAACCGGACCCCGGGTTTTGTCCGCGACGGAGACGAAAGTGACCCGTGGGACCCGGACTCGTGGCCTGGCTGAGTGGGTGCTGCTGCTGCGATACCCTTGTCTCAGGGTTTCATGTGTTTGGAGGTCGATCATTCCTCTTATTCTGCAAACATTTCTTTTTCTTCTTCCGCGATTTGTTTTTTTTGGGCTGTTTACTGTGCCAATTTTTTGGCACGATTTTTATGTATAGGAATCAGTCTATGATGATGGGAGAGTGCATTTTGTCGCCCATGGACAAATACCTAAAAGTCCCTGCTCCTGGCAAGCTTGTTGGTCATTCTTTTTGTGGGCTTCTCAAGTGCAATGTTGGTCCACTTTGTTTCCAAACATTTTTTCAAGGAAAAAAACAATTCATTTTCATTTTGCAACATCAGAAAACCCCCTCCCAATTTGTATATTTGTCCAAATTATTCAAAATTTTTTTTTATGATTTGAATAAAAAAAATCTCGCCAAAATCAGTCAAACATTTTCCAATAAAATCAAATACAGTAATCATCATTATTTGTGTGTAGCACATGCCTCAATTTCATTTTATGACTGTATTTCCACATATGATGCTAACCATCCTTTCTTTGGTGGACATTTTGATGAAATCTGTGTAATGAAGTACAGTGGCCCCCTGCCTAACAGACCTGCCGTTAAAGGGATTTTTGCCAAACAGACCAGCTCTGCAAGCAGTTTTTCCTCCCGCCCAACAATTATGTAATTGAATTTGTGTAAAGGACTTTTTGCCTAACAGACTCGCCCCTTGCACAAATCAAGTCCGTTAGACGGGGGTTGACTGTAAATATAATGTCTTTTCCAAATGAACAAAAATGAGTTTCTCAATGAAATATCCCCATTTTTCACATTTGTTGTTGTTGGTCCTTATGACTCCAAGGACAAGAAGGAAATGAATGGGGAAACACAATTGGCTGTTTGCAGCCAAGGCTTGAGCCTCAAAATACAGTAGGCTTCTTTGTGTAGAAAGTACTGTACAAGTATGAACACATACTGGCTTTGGCTGGTATATTCAGCAGCACTCTTTCTGACATAGGCATGGCACATGAGAGTTTATTGTTGCAGAAATAAATGCATTCCTGTATATGGAAACACGGCTCTTGAAATCACTGTTGGCACCAAAAGATTGTGCACAAGTGAGGTGAGAATCTGGCATGAAGGTTTTCCAGATTCTAATCACCAATAAAACATTAGGTTCAGAAAAGTGAGAATATTTCAAGATCTGTTAGTCAGGTCAATATTTATATAATTAGCCCTTGGACAGTGACAGCCTCTTTTCCGTCCCAGGGCAAAGTCAGAGTTTTTCCCCATGGGTCTGCAAAACATTTTTGCACAAAATTGTGCAACTGCTGCCAAGTGGGGAAGGGCAAAGTTTGATTTTATCTGGGGATGAAGAAATGCTGGGAAAGTCCTACGTTGGACTTTTTCTGTATTGACCTCTAACCTGGGTTCCTGGCTTTCAAACTTAAATTTAATCTTTGAATGTGGGGACAACACAAAACCAGGTGGAAAAAGGGAGCCATGAAAATTGCATTTTTATATTTCAATAGTTGAATTTTTCTTTGGAAAAAAATGCAAAATTTTTTCCCAACTTTGCCCTGCCCACATTTTCATGGTTTTTTTTAGATGCTATTCTTGAGTGCACCCCTAATCTGCCAAAATAAAGTGCCAAGTAGAAGTTTACTTTGCCCCAGAAGAGATTGGGGAACACTGATCTAGGAGGTTATTGTATACATTGCTCAAAGCTCTGCATGCATACACAAATCTCATGTTTAAAATGAACTAGTTCAAAAAAATCATATATCTTGGCCATTTTTAAAATTACTCATTGATAAAGATATTGAGTGAGTTATTGAATGAGATCTTCCATTGTAAGAACTTTTGAGACAAGGCAAAAACTAGATTGAAAGAATCGTTTTCCAGGAATCTTTCTGGTGATTCCTGCAAAGATATAACAATGTTGTCTGATGGACTTCGTGTTACAAAATAATCAGATCGAATGATTAATGTTTATTCTATATGCACTGTTCTGGAAATTAATTTCAAGGCGTGTGAAAGGCATTTCTAAAGGTATTTTTTGTTAATGGTCAAGCTTATCAGGGTTAGATTCCAGCTTACAAAAAAGTTTTTTTTTCAGTGATTAAGTTACTCGATTCGGGTTGAGTTGGTTTCATGAATTGTGACTTTTTCGACTCCTATGATTATTCAGTAAATGTACAGAAAAATTATAGTTTAACATTTACAGTAGAAGGATAATTTTTAAAAAATTCAGCAGAAGTTTCATATTATTTATGTGATAACTTCTTGATCAGGGAGTCGATCTAAATGTTAAAAAATATTTTCTTGGACTATTTTTATTTTATTTTCATTTCTCCGGTCTATATCAATTCAATTCGAAAAATCTTTCATTTTTTCATTAGAATATTTAACTTGTAATAGAAAGCTTAAGAGGTTTTTTTCATCTTGAATAAATGATTTTCAGAACTGAAATTGCTAGGATTTATAATTTAACGGACAATTTCGAATAAACAAATTAAGTATTTCTGTAATATGAGGACCAGTGATGCAAGTTACTGTAATGGAAAGGAAAAAAGTTAAAAAAAATTTCTGCGTCCATCTTGAATCGAATAAAATTTTTTTTTTATTAGAATCAAATTTGGCCATATTTCGATGCATTTTGAGAACAAGTATACGGGAACAACCTATATACTTCATGATATTAAAGGATGAAACTGCAGGGAATCAGAATTGACAAGAATAAATTGAACTATCCGTCACTTTTGTCAGTCAGTTCACATCAGTCATTGGGAAATGGCAACGTGATGAACCAGCGCCAATTTTACAGCGCTTTCTGTACTTGTACGTTACTCGAGTGCCAATGCGCCAAATTTGAAATTTCCCAACAGCAATCAGGACGATTCCGAAAATTGGACCAAGATTATACTCGAATAATTCGGGCATTACATCAAGACAATCTTATCCGAAAGATTTTTGCACGCGGATCCTGGAAAACAAATTATGCAATAGCTGAGGAAAAATATGACTTATAAAAGCGATTTCACCAATACACAAAAAAAAGTTTTTTTCTTAAGAATACGGTAGTAAACAAGTACGAAGTTTACTTGTTATTCGCACACTCTTCATATTCACATTTTTCTATCCAGGATATTTTGTGGCAAAATCAGGCATACAATTAAATAGATACTAAATCGAGTGTTGAAATCTGTGCAATTTTTTTATGATACTGAAAAATCCTGTTTGGAAAAACAAATTATTATTTGTTGTTACCTTTCCGGATTCACCCTCTTTGTATTTTTTCAATAATTTTGATTCATTTGTAAGAGACTATATATAATATGCTGTAGAATGTTTTTTCTTTTATTTTTGTTGTCTATATAATTTCTCTGTTTCCCATTCTGAAGTGATTGAATGTCTTTGAATGGATTTTGGTTGTCTGGGGAGGGAGGTTGGATGTGGGAATGCTGATTGAATCTTGTGTTAGAGGCTAAGCAGTCTCAACAAAGAAAATATGAGAATGATAAATGAAACACAGCAATCAGCCTGGGACTGGCTGGGAGCCTCTTTATATATCCCCCAAAAGAATTGAGCATTTAATAATGTCCCAAAGAATAATTCATCTCCGAGAATTTTGGACTTCACACACACATACTTTCACACAACACAATGATAAAATCAGATGTCTCAAGAGCTCTTCACACTTCAAGAATTGGCAGTGGAATGAATTCATTGCTACATGTTTTTGGAGAAAGAAGAAAGAGAAGGAAACTGGTTTTCCTTATGCACAAAATTTTGGCCTCTGATCGGCTGATTTTGTTTGGAATCAAAGACAATGCTGTGCATCATTGTACAATTCCTTTGGGACTTTTTCTTAAAGGACAAGTTTTTGGGATGTAGTGGGATTTTATTATTATAATTACTTACTGGCGCCCAACAGTCCCCAACACCTTGTGAGCACTGAAAAGTGGAAAATAAAGCTTTCTGTTCATTCATTCATATATAATACAGTGAAACTTGCACATACAAACACCTTGATATGCCAACAGTTTGACATAGGGACAATTACTTTCCAATAAAAATGAATAAAATAGGCCTGGCATGTGGACACTGACTCAACATACAGACATTGCATGATAAAATTGCCAATCAGTTTCCTAAAAAGTGACCTCATTCAGGCTGAATTTTAAGAAACAGATATTTCCAAACCTAACACCTATATTATGCAAGAAAACTCTGGCATTTTTCTCAGGATTTTCCCATCCATTCAGCAAATTAAAAAATTACTCTCAGCATAGAGGGAATTCCTTCTCTATTTGTGACTTGAACGTTATTTTTACAAATGCCATCATTTCAATGTAAACCAGAGGTACTGTAATCAATGCTCAAAATGATCTTATATTGAGTTGGAAAATTTTCACTCAATCAATTTGAATTTCCAGACAAGTTTTTTCTTGGAATTCCAAGGAATATTTCTTCCAAAAAACACCAACTTAAGACTATATAATTTAAGTCTATGGAAGAAAAAGACTCAACTTACAGACATGTTGACTTAAGGGCACTCTTGATGCCCCAATTTATATCAGCATTAGCCAAGGGTCTCACTCTATATTCTCAAAATTTATGAAGCATTGGTACTAGCAAATCGTTGGCAGGCTTTTGCTGGGTTTCCAGAGCTCAAATTGTCCTTGTCAGAAGCAGGAAAAAGCGGGAATTTCCCACGTGACCAGCACCGGGGGTGGTCCATCAGTTGAAGGAAAAAGTGACGAAATTTCTCCTTTGACTCATTGCGGATTCCGGACAAGCACTTTTCCAAATTATACAAAAAAATATAAACAAGCACGCAAGAAAAAAAAAGAGAATCGAAGTTTAAGATTGGAAGATACACGTGTATAGAGCGAATAAAGAAAAGAATGGCGGCATTGAGCGAAAACGAGTTGATTAGCGAGCGACAAATCAAGTATATATGGTGAGCTGATTGCTTCCCCTCAGGGCAAGAACAGCATGGATTCTTTCTCGAGCTTTCTGGGTACTGGAATCTCCCGCTGAGAACCTCGTAATTTTCGCCTCTCTCGGTGTATCCGGAAATTAAGTCCCAGTCGATAATTACAGCAATATTTCGTCTTTCTTTTATGTATTTTTTTAAATCTTAGTTTCGCATTTCATGATGATGGGTTTACTGAAATTATGCTATATAGTCAGTCCAAGGTTCTTCTTGCTATTCGAGGCGCAGTGAAATCCTGTTACAAACAACGCACTTGGAGGCAGAAAACAATTAAACATAATTTGGAAACGAAATGCAAATTTGATCCAGGGTTCATTTCTGCACAGTTTCTTTGAATGATGCTGAAAATTCCGCTCATCCCAGCAAAAAGCAAATAATTTTCAGATATCTTTCCTTTTTTCTGAGATTTTTCAAATTCAATTTTACTTCATTTCCCCAATTTCAGTTGCTCATTAGTCCACAATAACTCCATACACGTAATTCTGATGCAAGAAACCACAGAAACTTTTGAAAAATAAAAAATGATTCCAGGACTCAGCCGCATATTTCATTCTGCATATATGTTAGAAACAGTTTTGAATGTTGAAGTATATAAAAATAGATTTTTAAGGTTTGAATCCTTTTTTAACTAAATCTTTAGAGAACAATCAGCCAAGCTGCAGCCGGGGTGCTTTACACCGTAGTATGAGGTTGGTATATTTGGAATAGCAACACAAGATTTTAGCAACAGCAATTCAGCAGATCAACAAACACAGTAGTCTTTTGTGTGAGACTGACTCAGAGAAACTGATGATGATACATACAGTCTATTCAGTATTTAAACTCTTGTTTTTTTCAAAATTTTGTCCCTGAATGGAATTATCCCCTTTTTAGGATTTCACCCAAGAATCTGAGCTCTTGTGGGAACTCAAGGTCAAACTTGGTGTCACAGAATTCCAAAAAAATTAAGGCATTATTGTCAGTGATACCATTCTAATCTGTCTAGAATACTATTAACCTATTTCCAATTTCTAAATCCTGTTTCCAGCAACGTAGAAGCTTGAAATTTGGAATATATTTTGATTTTGAGTGATCCTTATTTTAACACGTTTTTATATTAACTCGCTTTCTTGTCTGTTTGTTTGTCCGGAAATTCGTGTAAAGGACTTTTCATCTAACAGACTCGTTCCTTGCACAAATCAAGTCCGTTAGACAGGGGTTGACTGTATTACCCTATTTCCAATTTCCAACAGCAAAGAAGCTTGAAAGTTGGGATATCTTTGCATTTAAAATTAATTTTTGTATAAATTTTGTATAAAGAGAAAGGGTCCCGGAAATGGTTCTTGCATTTGAATGGAATTCGTTTCATCCAATATTTTGAGTTCCCTAAATAAAGAAATAAATAAATCCCATCAAACACTAAAAAAATAGATTTTCTGATGTATTCATTGAAATTTTTCAACATTCCTCACTGAAACAAAAATAATTTGCGCAATTTTGTGACAACTTTCTTTGAACGTTTCTGGCCAAAAAAATTTACGCCCCCAAGAGTGTTCCAGTGAAAGTACACAGTTTCACATTTCTCAGGATTATCTTGATATTTATCTTTTGAAATTTTTAATATTCTTTTGTAATTTATTTTGTCAGGAAATTTCTTGATCAGGGGTGAGAAAAAAGTTGGATTAAAATTTAAAAAAATTACCAAGAAACTTTGTCAGGAAATTCCCTCTCACTCTTGAAAATATATTACTTAAAAATATAATTCTGTATTTCAACGTTACTGATTATACTCAAATAACACATGCTTGTATTTCAAACTTGTTGTAATTGAGGATTACAAAAGGAGGCAAGAGAAGGATCCATTCTGAAAGTGGAACACAGCATTCAACTGTGGGGTTCAGCTGAGGATTTCCTTAGAAAACCCCAAAAAGATAGACAGATGAAAGTGTGTCACTTTTTCCCCCATAATTAATTCAAAGATCACACTCAGTAGAAATGTCAGAAACAATTCAACTAATGACTGGCCACAGACTGACTCAGGAATACAAATATCAAAAATGTTGGAAGCATGACCTTCTATGGTTTTCACACTTTCCCTTCAAGGAGTCTGAGCTGCTTCACCTGATTGGCTGAGAGTGATAAATTGATGGTTCAAATATTCAATCAACATGGACTGCCATCTAACAGCAGGCCAATTCAATTATTTCACAGCATTCTCCTTAATCCAACATGCATTATATAATTGTTGATCTAATTATTCTGCCACACACATCTTCTTTGACTTGCAAAAATTAATTCTTGCAGGGGAAAATTTTTAAAATTTAGACCACAAAAATCCATCAGGCGGGAGTATTAAAGAAATAAATTGCAGGCGACTTGTGAAATGACCCTATTTACAGTGTTCCATTTCTTCACATGAAAATCACACGGAATTCCAAAGGAGTAAAAAGGCAAAGCGTTTTTTTTTCTTCAGTGTTACACTTTTTTATGGACTCGGACTGAACTCTGAAGGCTACTCTTAGGGTGTGGATTGCTGATAATAACTGGACAAAGGCTCATAAACCATGCTTATCTTCAAGGCAAGAATGTGCAAAGAGGTTCAAACGGGGTCTCCGAAATAAATCACTCGACTTTCCATCCACTTTTTATTTTTCAATAAAAAAAACATGAGCTTTCAGAAGATTCGGATGAGAAACCCCCAGCTTTTTTTCATTTGAAATTAATCTTGTTAAATTCCTTCACGAACACGACAAAATAAAAGTCTGGGTGAAATGGTTGCATAAAATTCTACACCCCGCGTTTATTCCTTTCATCAATCAAGAGTTATGGGATCCTTTGAGGAGATCTCTATACACTACAGTACTTCAACACTATACTGTAGTTGATGCCATGCTATTCTGGCTCCAAAGAAAATTTTTATTTGCTCTTCGTGATAAGTTTATTCACTATAAGTAATTAATTTTACTCGAACAAAACACACGTGGAGAAAATTTTCGATGAGGATGAGGCAGGGTGAGGATCTTGATTATCCACAAGTTTTCATCACCTGGAATTGAAATCGATCAATTTTGAAATATATCTATTTTTTTTAGAAAATACTAAAATTCGAAAATAAAATTTTTCCACTTTCATTGAAAAAAATGAAAATTTAATTGGTTTTAATATGGAAGAACACTTTTTTTATTGTGAAGGAGGTTATTTTGCGATCGTTGCATATTTAAAAAAAATTGCTCATTTAAATTCAACAATGTTAATTTCCATGAATCCAAAAATTGTGGAAGATATCGCTAATGAAAAGTCGAATGATGCAAATTTTGAATGTGTTCAGATACAATTTCTGCGACCAATATTCAACGAGAACTACAAATAAAATTGTATATTTAGGATTCCTTATAGTTGTTTTCAAACATTAAGCGTGAGTTTATGGAACCATTGAAATTTCAAACATTTTGCAATTTCTTTGTCCATTTGAAGTGAGAAATCCCGAATTTTCAAGGATAATTTTTTTTAGAGAGAAATCATTACATAAAAATCAAATGGGGCAAAATTCAAATAGGTTGAAGATGAAATTTTCTTCGATCAATCAACACATATAATTATAATTGAAACATTATATTTGAGACCAGGAAATGTCTCTAGGAATACTTGAGCAGTCTCCGTGATGAAGCCATGAATGGAATGGTATTTTCGAAATGGCGAGAATTTCTTGTAAAAAAAAA
>CAJPEX010000350.1:40535-116409 GCA_905338405.1 Notodromas monacha
AATCGCAACTGCTTGCAAAGCTCATATGATGACAATTTTTAGCTTTTACATTTTTCTAACGGAAACGTGTGAATATTTTCTCTGAGTTTTCATTGTATTTGTTCGAGTTCATTTCCAAATTTTCGAACGATTGGAAAATAGCGAGGTTTTGAAGGTATAGTATATTTTCTCTATCGCTAGAAGTCCTACATGATAAAGAGCTTTTTTGACATGACCTTTAGCGCAGAGATACGGAAAAGAAATTATAAATTTTATCGGACACGATAAATTTATGAAAAGTCCCTGCGAAATGGCCTTCAAAAAATACCCTATTCTCTCATACGTGGGATAAATCGGAGTTTCTTGAAGAATTATTCCAATGGAAATGTTTCTTTTTTTCTGCAATTTTCTATAGGAAATACTGCATGTAAATGAATGCCTTTCATACTAAGCTTTAGTGTCCCTGTTGAATTGAGGCTCTTAGCGACAGGCGTGAAATCCAAAACCACCCACTAAACTCGCAAATGAGCCCCATTCTCAGCTCTGACTGTTCTACTGCCCACACCTTCCGTATTCAAAATAATCTGCTTCTTTTTCACTTTTCTTTTCTTTATTTGTTTGTTTGTTTCTTCATCGCTACAGTTTCCTTCCACCTGCACACAAGTATTGTATAGGTAAAAACAGAATTGGGATATTTTTTTCCTTTTCCGTTTCAAGGTGGAAGTACAGCATTCGTCGTCGATATCGCAGAAGGGGAATAAATCATGTGCATTAAAATCGCGGAAGTCGCTGGAAAAAGTACGACCGGAAATAAAACCCTGAATTATCCCCTCGGAATATGCTGGAAAATGACGCGTAACGATGATCCAGAACACGAGTTAAATGACTGCTACAACTCACAGTGGGTGCATCTTGACAGCTGGAATAAAGGCAGCAGCAGACATGCCAAAAAAAATACAAACAGAAGAAAAACACGCGGGGATATATAAGCACCTTATTTATGCCATCAAACCATGCTGTAAAAAAAATAAAAAGCAATCTAAAGGCCAGAAGCCAAAGCACTGGAGCCACAGAGACCAGAGTTATTCCTTCTGTTTCATTTTTTGGTCGCGTTTTTATGAGTCGAAGCCTCGCTATTTACGGTTCCCATTAAATTTTTTTTTGTATCAGTTAAATACAGCACTAAGAAAAACTCCTTTGGTTTCAGAGAGCATTCATCATATATGAAGATTTTTAAAAATCCTCACAACCAGATCAACATTTGTTTACAGCACTGAATATATATGTTTTCTGGTAGTGTTTATTTTTCTCTTGTCTTTTGTTGACTCGTGTTTACAATTATTGCAAGCTGCATTATGACGTTGCAGATGTTATAGAGACATTGATCTATTGTCAGATTTAGCCCTATACAGTACATACAGTAGAATTGTGTACTGTTTATTTTTGTTTTTCTTGGATCGAATAACTGGAAATGAGTGACCGCAACTGCAATTGTTCTGGGTACTATAGGCAACATCGGCTGTACCCATGATTGACTTGTCAAAGCGAGAAAGTATTTCTTCCAACCCAGATTGTCTATAGAGTGGAAACCGGTTGATGAGAGTATGAATCTAATTGAATCAATGACCAGAGAAATGCCCATGCCCTGATGCAAACGATACGTATCCGGAATAATTCCCCTATACTGAGTTTGACATGATGAAGATACAACAAGTTTCCAGATTTTAATGTATATCCGTGTCTCAGATAATTCCTTGGATTCTTTCATTCTTGAAATGCAGTCCCAGGAATTCTTTGCAATCACACAGAGATATTTTATTAAGGTATGCTATGGCAATCAGATCAACATGATATATTCATCTTTATATTTCTTGCTCAACAAGCAAAAGGATCAGATAATAGGAAAACGAATTTATTTCAACAGCCATTTGACATTTTTCAGTTTGTGTGCTGCTGTTAAAAACATTGCAAGAAATAATTATTCCATTGTAACCCAGCTGATCATGACTTTCATGTTTTTTAAGATTTATATACTGTAAACAGAGTTGTTTATTGTTTATTTGATATGTAAATTTTGTTCTCATTTTATTGTGATATTGTACATCACGTGAATGGTCTTGTGAATTATTTTAATTTAATGCCTTCCAAAATAAATCATACAAAACTTTAGGAATGTGAATTGAATATTAATTGGGAGCTGCCTTAAATAAATATTCTTGGCAATTCCAATTGGCTGATTGAGACTGGCACTTTTTGAGACATGGAAAAATTGAGACAAATCCATTTTGAGAATTTGAGACAGATAATCTTCAGACAAAATTACTTATTAACTGTGTTTCTCCCTATCATCTTATGTTTAAGGTTTGAAAAGGAACAAAAAATTGCACTGTTCCATGAAAATTTCATGATGCCAGGGTGTTTCTCCTTTTTGTCCATCATCACTGTCAAGTGAGTTTTCCTCATGAAGGAAAAACTCAAATCTTTAAACAAACCTAAGCAGATTCCTCCCCTCATCAAGAAAGTTTCTGTCTCAATTTGTCCATGTCTCAAATTGTCCCTGTCTCAAATTGTCCTTGTCTTGAATTATCCCTGTCCCTAATTGGCCCTGTCTCAAATTTTCTGTCTCCATTTGTCCAGTTTCATCAAATTATATGCCTTGAGTTGTCTGTACCCCCTATAATATAGAGAATAAAAAAAAATGGTCAGGTCTGTCACAGATCATCTGTGACATCTGTGCTGTTATTGACATGCTGCAGCAGGTATACAATTTTCAAAAAAGTTTTAAAAGTTCAGGTGTGCATTATATCTGATCCTATTGGGGAACTTTAGACCAATCTCCTCATATAAAAGCTTGCTATTTTTTAACCAAAATTAAAATTTAGACACTCTTATTTTGAAAATGTTGCACTCGTTTGGACTCACTATAATGGGGTGCTTGGCTTATTATTAGGGGATAAAATTGTATCAGAATTTTATACTAAAAACTCTGGGTGTGTGTCTTACTCATGGGCAAGTGCTGCTTCATTATTATTGTGGATACTCTTTACTCTCCAAGAATCACGCCCCATAGCTTCACCCCGAATAAAGCAGATGTCGCTGCTGCCTCCTAACCTAAGAAAAAAAAACGAGGCATCTGACGCAGGCGCTGTAAAAGGTATACTGAGGTTGGACAGGCTATATATAGTGAAAAACCAGCAGCAGCACAGCCAAAGAGAATGCCCAGCCAAAAGCACATGAATGACGACACAACCAAGAAAAAGAAGAAGAAGAAGCAGGATGGGGATGAGACAGGCGCCACGGCGTCCCTGGGTCATCAGCATGCCCGGCGCGGGCTGG
Source organism: Notodromas monacha (assembly GCA_905338405.1). Lineage (NCBI taxonomy): Eukaryota > Metazoa > Arthropoda > Ostracoda > Podocopida > Cyprididae > Notodromas > Notodromas monacha. The sequence goes on from CAJPEX010000350.1 coordinate 43,851, forward strand.
GATGCGCACAACCGACGCGGGCTATTAATCACCGCCACGTGTGCGGGCCGGAACTCATTCTCTCTCACTCTCTGCGTCTCTCTGATGTGCATTTCCGCTGTGCACTTCCGCAATGGACGAGGAGGAGGAGGAGGGGAAGAAGGAGACGATGAGGAAGAAACCCCATGGGAGACCGGGATACCCGCCGGGAAAGCGTGGCATGTCAGGGAGTTGAGGCTCAGATTGGAGACTGATTTTCAACCCTCCCCACAGGGTGAAGACCTATTATATACAGTAGAATCTCCTTATAACAAATAATCGCTTACAATAAAGAAGTTGTTTTCTATAGGTCCCTGCCCATCAGTATAGTCACCATGTTGCATGAGAGTCTTCATACTGTGATAAAGAAATTCAGTGTTACAATAAAATCCATTTCACTGGCCCCAGTGGATTGGTTAAAGATTCTTTTTTAACCCTTCTGTGGCAAAGTAGGACTTTTTTTTGCAGATTTTGGTTGTGCTCAAGAGTGTAATTAAAAAATCCCCAACAGTGTGTGCAGAGTGAAGTCCAGAAAAATCCTGGCATTTTTTACATTTTCCACAGAAAAATTTCACCTGAAAATGAAAAAATGAAAACGTCAAGACTCCCTTTTTTCTTCTGGCCTTGTGTTGTTTCCCCATTCAAAGATTAATTTTAAGCTTGAAAGCCAGGAACCCAGGTTAGAGGTCAATACAGAAAAAGTCCAACTCAGGACTTTCCCAGCATTTCTTTATCCTGGGATGAATTCAGACTTTGCCCTCCCCCAGCTGGCAGGGGTTGCATAACCTTGTGAAAAAATATAATGCTGGCCTATTTGGAAAAAGTCTGACTTTGCAATGGGATGGAAAGGAGGCCGCCACTGTCCAAGGGTTAAAACCAATGATTGCTCAGAACAAATTTGATTTTTTTTGGGTCCCTGCCCAATAGCCACAATATATGTTACATGATTTTCTTTGAAACAATTACTGATGGCCCCAATTACCTTGTTGTAATAGCAAGATTTTATTGTATTACACTAGTAATATTTTGGTGCATTTGGCAAAAAAGGATACTTTTGGAAAGTGTTGTACTCCATCTCCAGAACATGTCTTCCTTCACCTGTTCAGAATAAAATTTTATTTTTAATTGAATGTTAGCGGAAGGAAAACATCTGTATTCGCATATCTGGATGTTAATCCGAGTACAGTATATATGGCTGTCTGGTAATACTTTGAAATTTGTGATTGAAACTTGCAACAAGTCTCAGAGTATAGATAAATATTTCTCAACAAAATGTAGAAACATTTCAGGCCACAAAAAAGCCTCCAGAAAAAATGCAGGAATGATGAAATCTGTGTGTGTGTGTGTGTGTGTGTGTGTGTGTGTGTGTGTGTGTTACCTTATGGAAGGTAATTATTTTCAGGTCAAATCACTGACACTGTTCATACTGTATTCACAGAATTTCTATCAGCAGGAAGATGACAAATCTCTGGCAGTTAGTTTGAATGCATTTTTTCATTTGTTCTTAGGTTATATGCAAGACATATTTTCTGAAATTGAGCCCCACATTAAAATACAAACATGTCTTCAACATTCAAGTATAAGGGCTGTTTGATTAAAGAAGTTTCCAAAATATAATCATTTAAATCGCACTGTAGTCAAGGGACTAAGAAAAGTACTGTAAGGCAATTTTAATTGGAGAGGTTTTTGACTTGGGAAGGTTTAACTTGAAGTTCCAATTACAGTATATTGAAGAATCTAAAGAAGGAAAACACTTATTGTTATTTTTCTAGTTGTAAGACATTTAAAAATTTTTCCCTGCCTTGGATTGGTTTAACCTGAGCACAATTAAAAACTGAAACAGCTATCATGAATTGAAGACATAGTACAGTACTGTATTCAACAAAAAGTACATCAATTTCAATGTATCCCAAAAGCCAAAACTAAATTTAAAGTGACTTGTGAATCAAGCCTCTCATTTTCAAAAAAATAATCTGCATGTGTACAAAAGAGAATATAGTTCTGAGCTGAATTCAAAGTCAACTACAGACCATCTGAGTGAGAAGAACCTAAAAAAAAACAATTTGTATTTATAGGCAGTTAGGCACATAGTAAAGGTGAAAGGGAATTAATTCATCTAGTACAAAAGTGTGAAGCAAGCCTCACATTTTCATAAATCCATCCTTTTTCAAAGTACCCATGCATATGTGTAGAAAAAAAACATCAATTTCTCCCATTGATGCTCTACAGTTATGCCTCTTTTCTTTCTTCGCCTAATGCACATTTTCAACTGGATGATCAACAATTTAATCAGCACTGAGACAATACTGCTTCTCAAAAATTACATAAAATGCAATCCATCCATAAAATCAAGAGCACAACATGTGAAGCAACCTTCATATTTGCGAAGAAGAAATTCTCATGCATGGGTCGCATTCAAACCTTGTGTTGAAGACCATCTCAGTGAGAACTGAGAAGAACCCCCCCCCCCAAAAAAAAAGAGTTGTATGGTCCAGATGGTGAAGGTAAAAGTGACTCAATTCATCTGGGAAATTTCGAAATAGATTTCCCCCTCCCCCCTTTACCTTTTCATGCGCGTGTCTTCGCATGCGCCTCACGTTACCATTAGCTGATTAATTATGTCGGATGAACGACCTTGTGAAAGACTTGTCGCCATCATTGGCTCACCCTGGGATTAAAGGAGGGAAAAGGCTAATGAATAAAAGCCGGTACATGGGCACGTACATTGCCTAATTGCATTCCTTGCTCTTTCCCAAAAGTGCCCCCTCAAACTTTTCCCTTTTTTCTTTCTTGCTTCATTTCATTCCTTGACACAAATTAAAGCAGAAAGAGAGAGAGAGAGACAGAGGGTTTATTGAATGATATATGTATACAGCAGTGCATAATCGAAAAGATTTCCCAGCATATATAGAGACTTATGGTACAGGTGGACTATAACTAGAAGGACAAACAAACAAAAATTCAAAGGACCAGAAAATTATTTCTAGAGAAAATTTTCTAGTACAGAACCCCTTTAAACTGAGGAGAAAACCTTATTCATGGTAAAAAAAAAAGATTCATCACTGTAAAAAAATTGTACAGACAAGATTGTTGAAGAGAGAGTCCACCTATGCATATAAATAAAAAGAGCACTTTTTTCTCATTCCCACAATTTCACAGCAAAAGAATTACATTTTCAGTTACTTAGGATTCCTACAAATAAATTGATAATTTTGTTGAAAAATGTCCTTTCCCAAATCAAAGTGGAACAGGACAAATTGTTATGTGATTTCTCATCAGAAGCTGTCTCTCAAATGTTTAATTGATTTAAAAGTTATCTGGGAACAGCTGAAGACATTTTTCTCTAAATTTTGCCCTGAAATTTTTTTGTGATGTGATTTTTGTCATCTTGAAAAAAAGATGGCAACTATAATGAATTTTTATGTACCATATGATGTATTTTTGTTTAATACCCATATTTTGGTTTAGTCTTTGCTTTTTAAATTCTGGAATGGGCTTGAATGGTTGTGTGGGGGATGTGGTAAAATTTTTGATAACCTTGTGAATTCTGAGTCATCCTAACAAGTGACAAATACAACTGGTACAGGTGGTGCCCCAAAATTCAACCCTAATCCATTGCCAGGTGAGGTCAAATTGCAAAGCCATCAAATTGTGAGACAATGACAAAGGTTATGTTTTCCGCATTGAATTTGACATTTTGAGCCTCTCTGCAGGTATAATTGTGGGGCAATAGGTCAAATTGCAAGCCAATGTCCCAGCAGATTTGACTGTCAAATTGCAGGGCAGTTAAATTGTGGGGTGTCAAATTGCAAGGTATCACCTGTATATTATTCAGTATACTGTACTGTTCAAGAGAATGCATGGTGCAAAGCTTCAGGTATGGTATTTCTGTTTGATTATGATATGAGATAATAAATCTGACAACCCAAAGTCATATTTAGAGGGACTAAGGAAATGTTGAAAAAGAATTTCTAAATCATGGACAAAAACACTCTTTTTTTCTGGGAGGAAATAATTTTGATCTTCTGGTTCCAAATTGCTGGGCAAGTGATTCTAAAATACACTGAGGTTTGAATTAAGAGAAAATGAACTCAATCTGCCACTAAATTTCTCTCATAGATCTTCATGTTACAAGTTTTTAAAATTATATTTCCCTGGTCCCAATCTGTAAGTAAGAAAGTACAGTATATTGATCAAGACTATTATTGATTCGAATTGCAAAAAAGGCGAGTAGGAACTTGCTATGAACTTCAATCGAGTGAATTATTTTGATGACAAACCAAAGCTGACTTCAATTTTAGCCTCTGATAACTCAAACTAATTGTGAACCCCAGAAAACTCAATTTCAAGCCTTTCATCTTTTAGTCTTGATAAATTAGCAGAAATGTGTGAAGAAAATTAGCCAGAAGATTTGTCATCAAAGTTTTCATTGGTCTACCTTCACTGATATATATGAAGCACATGTTGAGCTTTATCTGCAACAAGTTGATTGATTGGTGGATTCCAATTTTTTTTTTTAATCCAGAGGAAGGATAAAGTGGAATGAAAATCAGCTCTGATCATCAGACCAGAACACAAGGAATAAAAAAAAAAAACTGTGTTGTTTACAGAATGAGTAACATTTATAATACGCAATGAAACGGTCCCATTGCTGCTGATCAACGGTTTTTGATCAAGGTTCTCCAGGGTTTCTTAATAGGGGGTCTTCATTTTTATTACACTTTTTGGTTGAGAACTTCTGTTCTGTTTTTATGGGCTTGATTTTAGGACTGTCTTTTTTTTTGTGGGGAGAGGCTTCTAATTGGCTGTCCAGATTTTTATTGTGGTTTTCTGTGGACCTTTAATGATGCTTTTTATGAGGACAACACTAGTCATTAAATATGCCTTGATTCCTCTTCCGGAAATATTTCTTAATGATCATCCTACTTTGCAGACGTTCTCAAGATAATAAAAAAAACTGTACTTCGTTTGAGAAAAATACAAATTTGAATAAAATACTTGCCTTTCCAGTATTCAATTCTTAAAAAAACATAATTAAACATTCAAGCAGATCAAAATTGTTATACAGTATAGACTAAGTTTCGAAATTTCCAGAAATTTATTTTTGTTTGAGGTTTAAATTTTCTTCGAATAATTACAAATTCGAGAATTTGTGAAGTACAGTATATCCTACATAATTAAAATAATCATGCTTGAAAATTTTCTAAATTTAGAAGCGTGAGTCATTTTTTGAAATGTGAGGCATGCTCTATTTTCAGTTTCGAATACTGTACACTTTATTTTTAAACATTATTTGAAGAAAATTCGTGTGGAAAAATTGCGGCTTATTTTTTCCACAGGTTGAAACGATTAAAACATAAGTTAAACGTTATTTTGGAAGGAAAATTCCTTGTAAATTTGCACAAGGAGAAAAACCCTGTCACCGATAGTGAAATTTCAATTTCCATGACAAATATTTTCGTAACCGTTTTGATCAAGAAGAGGATGGAGACAAATTTCATGGTTGAGCCATTAAATTGACACCGGCATTTTATTGTATGTTGGTCACATATTTCAATATTCCTCATAAATTTGTGCCATCATGGATTAACATCTGAAAAGTGTATTTCAACCAAATGTGCGTGTATTTTTCAATTGAGTGATTCAAAAAGTATCGGTGAGGGATCTTGAAAAAAATTAAAAAATATCTCACCAACGTATGCAAGTCACAAATGCTTCAAATTGAGCAAGATTTACTTGGTCATTCTTTAGCCCAAAAATTCGGGCTTTCTCCTCATCCCAAAAACCTCTTAATAAACTTCAAGTGAATATAATTCTTATCAATTTTTTTCATGTTCAGAAGTGGCTCAATCTGTGAGATTTTCAAGTCATGCAGCTTTTCTTAACTTTGGTATAGAAGATATTTTGAAACAGCGTGTTCGTGATGCTTAATTTCATCACCTTGAAAATTTAAAGAAATTGCAAATGCTCCAAAACTCTCTTGTCTATCTTTTGTTCTCAGGCCCAAAAGTTTGAGTTTTCTCCTCATCCGCGCCTCTTGAAAAAAAAGTTACACTGAATACAATTTTCACATTATTTTTTTTCCCATTTTGAGTGGCTCAATCTGTGAGATTTGTAAGTCATGTCCATGTCTAGCATGCATATTAGAGCTTGAAAAAAAAATATACTAGGAAGAGGTCGACAAGAGACGAGACGAGCTGTGTTCGTGCTTCAACTACAAATAGCCCAGCTGTAGAACCCGATACACGGATTTATTCCAAGCAACACACACACACACACACACACATTCTCAAACATGAAATAAAATAAAAAATAAATAAAGTATAGACTAAAAAAAAAGAGAGAGACACCAGGAGAAAATGTGGAGTGACACCGGGCAGCTAATGACGGGCGCCGGCGATCCGTCACGAATCGATGAAACGTCAGACACGACCGACTTGCACAATCTCCCCCATTTCGTCCTCTCTTCTCTCAAATATTTTCTCTCCCCAATTTTTTTTGTTATTCATTTCATAAAAAAAAATACATCTTTTTCTTTCTCTTTAGAGCCACTCTAGAAAAAAAGATTTTGCCTTGACAGAAATAAATATATATATAGAGAGAGAGATCAAAAGGCCCTGGAAATATTTCTCTTTTCATCTCTTTCCTCCCTGGACAGCTGTTGCTTTATTGAAGCCCAGCAAAAGATTTGGTTCTCTGAGAGATGCTCTTGTTATTCTGACTCGTGAAATATGATGGCATGTCCATCAGCAGAACCTGCCCCAAGGGATAGATATTGATGACCTTGGTCCCCATGGGAATAGAAGAAGAAGAAGAAGGAGAGAAATCGATCAGAAAATTGAATTTGCTGGGATAACCCCAGCCCAAAAAGCGTTTTACTTTGCAGCCAAAGTTATATTCAAACTTTCAAAGTAATCCCCCTTCTCATGGGAGGAATACTACACAATAACCAAAGAAAAATCAATTTCAGTTATACCGTATTTACTTGAGTACCACATGCACCTTTTTTCTCAAATTACAAAAGAAAAAAAGGGGTGCGTGTCATAAGCGGGTACACATTTTTCAAGAAGTTTTAGAAAGTTCTATGTGCATTATACTTAATCATAATGGAGAAATTTGGAAAAAAGTGATAAGAACACTTTTTTGTACTGAAAAAGTTGAAAATTGGTCAGATTTTTGTCAACTTCATGTCTAAAGTCAAACTTTTTGTTTCTATTTTCAAAATTTTGTGGTTTTAGATTTACTAAAAATTGGGGTGTGAGTCATACTCAGGGATAAGATTTGAGCCAAATTTCCAGCTGAAAAAACCCTTTGCCCCCCTTACTTTAGGGCCTGTGGTACTTGAGTAAATATAGTAATACAGTCAACCCCCGTCTAACGGACTTGATTCGTGCAAGGGATGAGTCTGTTAGACAAAAAGTCCTTTACACGAATTCAATTACATAAAAAATTAAAAATTTAAATTTTCAACACTAATTTTAAACCAAAAAAAGTCTGTTTGGCGGATTTTGTCTGTTGGGCAGGAGGAAAAACTGCTTGCAGAGCTGGTCTGTTCAGGGAAAATCCCTTACACGGGAGGTCTGTTAGGCGTTTTTTTTTTTTTTTGTTAGGCGCCACTGTAGATACATAACAGAAAATTTTATTTCAACAAAGTTTATTTAAAGTCCCTTTCATTTGCATCGAAAGTAGAGGAATTCCAGGACAAAATTCCAAAATTGATGAAGAATGATATAACGGGAATTTAAACACAGAGCTTTAAATTTGTCACTATTGTCACTCTTTCAATTTCTAAAAATCGTTAAGTCTTTCATGGACTATGATATTCAAAATTTAGTAAACCCCTTCTCAGTGACGAAAAATATATATTCAAAATCCTTAATCTAGAATATTATATGTGATTATCTCAGAAAATTTCTCAATAATGATATTGAAAGCACTGTATTTGAAAGTTGGTATTGTCAAGTGAGTAAAATTAGTCGCATTGAATCCTGCCAAAAGTGAGTTTCCATGTTCAACAAATTTGAATAACTCTTTCCCAACCATAAAAGCTATTATACATCAGCAGAAAAATCATCAAAAGCCTATAATGGCACATTGAAATGAGCTTTTTAAACCGTGTTGAAATATAAAACACAGTAGTTTCTTTAATGAATGTCCCCAACAGAATAAAAAAACTAGACGAACTTAAAGAATTAATCTATATACAGATTTTAATTATTGGCTGTAAAGTTGTGAACATTAAGCAGAGGTATTATCCACAGATAGTTGGAAACAACTTATAATTCATCTTCTGAAAGTATTTCTTGCATCTTAACATGAAATCTTTAGTCACATGGAATAATTGAAGCTAGAAATGAGGCATTTTTTGAATAATATCCCCATCACTGATGGTGACAATAAGCAGGTGGAAGAAAAAGCAGATGACTTCTATTTCAACATTCAGAACCAGAAACTATTTAGCCAAATAATGACTCTGCAGCACCAAAAATAGTCTGATAATTATACTTCGCAGCTGATACTGAGTAACAGTGCAACACTGTTAGTAAAAAAAAACAGGTTCTGTAGGACACTTTGGCTCTGATTTTCAACTGTGATATAATATACAACGCCTTGAAACATTCGATAGGGATAGACTTCCAAATTCAAAATTCCAAAACTGAAAACTTGCACAAGCGTACACATATAACTTGTTATGAGGGATGACTTTCAGAAACAAAAATACATGTTTTGCTGATAAGGGTGAAAAATTGTCTCAATCAACTTTTAAAATTGTCATTATAACAATACTAACATTTTAGTTGGTCAATAATTTTGATGATTGGTGAAATTCTGCTTCAAATGCTCTAAAGGCAAACACACTCAGGAGCAAATTTAAAAATATCCAAGAATTGATATCCATAATTTAATGCATTTTACCTTTGAATCTGTGAATTACTAAACATATGAAGACAATCTCTTTATTTTGACATTACTATATAAGGCTTTTTAAAATTTAAATCTTGATACCTTCACTGAAGAGAAAGTTTGTGGCCAACATATATTCATCATAATTATCAAAAATCATTTTCCTGGAATACATTTGAATTCTTGACTGGATACTGTTGAAGGAATTTTCCCTAATTTCTCAAAGAACGAGATCCAGATCAAAAACGTGATCCAAAATTCAACACACTGCAAATTTATTTAACTGCCACCATAATCCCAAAATAAAAGAGAGAGAGAGAGAGATTCAAAGCCTATATATCTAGAGGAGAACAAGGAGAAAAATACGATCAAAACCTGACCTGCACTTATCAGAAACACATCATCATTCGCCACGTTACATTCGACAGAGACAAAAAAAATAAAATGAAATGACCTAAAAAAAAAAGAAACTGAGCCACAGAAGAAAATAGGTGAAGAGATAACCTCGAGCGAGAAAAGGACACCGCCTGGAATGCCCCAATGCACCAATTAGGCCGGACGTGCTTCCATTCGAATATACAGTTGACACAGGAAGGAAGGAAGGAAGCAGAATAAAACATGTATAGAAATGTATATACAGTACAGGGTGAGTCAGAACAAGTTCTTTGACCGACTTTCAGGCCAAAAACCATTTTCAATTTGTATTGAACCCTGAAAATTGAAATATCTGCTTATATAGTACATGTCAGATGTCCAGCTGTATTTTGTGGATTGTATTTTCTTTTATTTTTGTTATTCATTTGTGCTCTGTTTCCTGCTCTGAAGTGATTAAATGTCTTTGAGTTAATTTGGGTTGGGTGGGGAGGGGGTTAGGATGTGGAAATCTTGATTGAACTTTATTGTGAATGCTGAAAAGCGGCAAATAAAGTGTTCTGTTCATTCATTCATTCATATATAGTAGGTCCAACATAAAGAAACTCTTCAGTTGCTGGATGTATTTTTTCTTCTGAAATGAGTTTCTCTTATTTCAATCTATTCAACTGTGATACTGCAGTCACTCACCCACAGATCACAATAGAGCATAAACTGTGTTCAATTTTCTTATTTGCAGAATTTAATACCATTTAGCATGGAATTTTAGTACTCCTGCTGGCAACTGTTGCTCATAACTTACAGAGTATCACAAATTTCAAATACTGTATAGAAAGATGAAAAATCTATACTTTTTTTTCTCATCACTTTGAAATTCTGGAAAATTCAGCCATAAATTTTAAATATAAATTTTGACAGCATATTTTTGGCTGAAAAATAATATGATGTGACTTCTGTGAGTCACTTCTCGCCCCCCCGTAAGAAATACTTTTTCCAAGGTTTTTCAAATGGGTCTTTCTTATGCAAGGATATAATAATATACATTATATTCATAACTTCATGGTACAAGACTTTCATTTATTTCAAATTGTATTTATATATCATATAGTTTCATGGATCAGGTTGATTAAACTTACTTGAACCATGTTTTGGTGAAACGATTTTAATGAAATTGGGCATCTGTTGTTTTACCATGTGATGCTGCCACTTTTGTACATCTGCAGAAAAGTCTCGTTCAGTTGCATTTGTGTTTCATGCATTTTTATATTGTGGAGATAGCATGTATAGTACAGTACTGTAAACAGACGAATGGAACAGTCCTTTCATTCAAGGTAGAATTAAGCACTAAAGAAATGCATTTTGGCTTACAATTTAATTAAAAATGCAATTATCAAAAATTTACAGAACTGAATTCTGCTGAGTTGTTGAAGGAAGCATTTTTCCAGGAATGAAAAAATTAAAAAGGTCTTCAATTTTGCTTTCTTCTCATATTTTATGCATTAATGAACAATCAACAAAATTATAACATGTTAAAATAAAAGGATTTCATTATTTAACATGTACACGCAAAAAATGGCACATGAATGAGAGCTTAATTTAAATCATACCATGTCTTTGCTCTGAATCACGTCAGTTCATTCAAATTTCTTTTTAAATTGACAATAAGAAAACATCTCACAAACCGATATTCGCTCATCGAGGTTTTTGTTTGTATACTACCCCAAAATCCTTTCCCAGATTTATCCTTTCGTGAAAATTGAAAAAAAAAACAGAACATTCATGATCGAAACAACATTCTTTTCTTGATGGGAGAAATATGTAACTATGACGAAATTTCGTTACAGGCATTGTCATGCTCGGAATCTCACGCGCTCGTATTTGCGAACAAGAAAAATGCACCCGAAAAATACCGAGAAAGACTCTGAAATGACCAAGACACAAGAAAAAAAAAACTTCCAAAGAATCTGGAGCATTTTTTGTGTGTTTATTCTCATGTATTTTTTTTTAAATTTCCCCTGCACAGAAATATTCTGAATACCCCTTTCTTCCATTTTCTCTTCAACTTCTCAATAAGTGGGGAAAATATATTTTCCGGATCTTTCGCCATTTGAAAAATGGAAAAAGGATTTTTTTCTGAATGTTACGTATTACAAATTGAAGATAACCATTTGGGAAATATTGTCACAGTGTTCAAATATCGACCCAAAATGGTACCCAACCAAAAGCCCCCCCCCCCCTAGGTCAAAAGCCCCCCCCCCCCCGGAAAGCCTCCCCTGCCAAAAGCCCCCCACCACATTTTTATAATATTGGATGCAAGTTTCATAGTAGTGTTTGGTGGCCCTGGGAAGAGCTATTTGGTTCCATTAGTCCTCAAAAGGACTGTTTAGTAATCATCTTTGAAATTGCCTTCTGCAGCCTCCTCCTCACTGTCTCTAATGCTCTCCAGGTCATTTTCTTAAATAACCATGGTAGCATTCCTTTTGACTGCCCTTCTGCTTTTTGATGATCTGAAGAACACCAGCCATTGGACCAACATGATGAACTGTAGATTTTTCAGAAGTCAGCAAGTGATGAAGCTTTGACATCCGAAGAATCACTGATAACCACTGCAGGTGAAGAATCCCTTCATAACTCAACTTACAAACATATTGGTACTTGGCCTTTTGCTGGGCCTGCTGGTGAAAAGAGCAGCTAACCATCAAGAGTTACAAGAATACCTGGTGAAAGGTGCAGCTTACCATCAAGTGTTACAAGAATACTTGTAATCCCCAATTTTTGCACCAAGGGGGGCTTTTGGCAGGGGGGGCTTTTGACCTATGGGGGTTTTTGGCAGGGGGGGGCTTTTGACCTAGGGGGGCTTTTGACAGGGGGGTCTCTCCGGGGAACTTTTGACCTAGGGGGGCCTTTTGGACTACACCCACCAAAAATATATACAGTATTAAACTTCACAATCGTTTTTGAACAGCTCCAAAAATTGCCAGGAAATATTGAAGTACAACATTTTGATTTTTATAGCTTCTTCAAAAAGAAATCATTATGTGTCTTCTTCCCCCATCAGGGCATTATTTAAACGCCTGGAAGATTATCAATTTTTTGTCTGAATGCTACTTCACTTTACAAATTGAAGACTCTAATTTGGAAAATATCGCCAGTGTTCAAATATGCACCATAAATATATCCAACTAAAAATTCGTTCTTCAACAGCTCCAAGGCTTGACAGATAATCTTGAAAAAAACTTTTCATGGCAGTGTCTGTTGCAAAAATAAACCATAGAATACAATATGTCACCCTAAAATCCAAGAACCGGATTTCTCAGAAAAACCTGTCTTCCTTTATCTCTGTGTGAACCAGGAAAAATCCTGGTTCACACACCCATTTTCCTCAAAAGCTTCCAAGGCTCTTCTTTATTGCGAAATCCTAATGCTGTTATTTGTCCTTGAAGGACAGTCTTCCTGATTTCCTACTTTATCTAAAAACTTCACTTTTCCCTGAGCTCTCCTACCCTACACTTGAGCAATTTTGCAAATATTGTGTTTATTCACAAAGTTCAACAATCTTGAAATAGGGTGAGGTTTCACCCTGGTCAAAGCCCGACCAAATTCTTTGTTACATTTACAGTACTTCTAAACTTATTTAAAACTATTTCCTTTTGAAAATCATTCTTGACAGCTTCTTTGGAAAGAAAATATTGTTCACAAAAAAGTTTTTTCTTCCCGCAGGGCATTTAAACAAGAACACCTCAAATATTATGCAAAGCTAGTTCCTACAATAAAAACCAAAAAAATAGAATGCTGAATAAAAACACACACTGCTTTGTTCAGCAAGAGAATATTAAACCCTGCGAAATGAAGCGTTGCTTGAGTAAGTTACAAAGTCTTTGTCAACGCTCTTGGTCAAGCTGTGAGCTGAGGTCAGGACCTTTTGACCCATTTCTCCGAATAAAAAAAAAAGGAATTTGGAAGTTAGCAAATAGAAACTTAATCCCTCATCCTCACTGACACACACAAAGAAGCTATTCTTCCTTCTCCGAATGAACCTTTTCTGAATAAAAGAAAAACAAAAACACAAGTTCCGAAATACGGTTTTGTAATTTTAATTTCCTCGTAAAAAAAAAAGATTACATCAATTGCTGATCGATGCCAATAATTCTGACGATGTCTTCTCCTCCCATGATTGCTAATTAAATGCAGAAAATATTATGCAGAGAATTACTTCCATCTCAAATGTTGATATCGAATGCAAAAAAAAATTTTCAAAATCAATCTCCTGACATTTCTAGGCCATAGGATTCAATAACAAATCAATTTCTCGAAATTTAAATTGCGAATGGAAATCATGAAGAAATTTGATTGCGATGGATAATAGTGAGCAATTTTCACTGCAATTAAAAAACACTCGCCTCGCCTGCGCTTAGTTTTTTTTTTTTAGAATTGCAAATTTCGTTGTTTGCAATCATGGTTGTAGTAAATACCAGAATCGTAAATCAATTCCTCCAGACAATTTTCAGTTCTCTTGCTGTGCAATCACAAGAAATCTTAAAAAAAGAATGAACAACCGCTGAAACAATAAAAGAATACGGCAAAGTCATTCCTCTAGATTACTTCCATGCTCTTTTTTTTTGTCTGATTCTGGCCAGACTTTTCATCAGGGCATTTTTCACACACCTGTTGAAAAATGTTGAAGGAATGAAGTTATCACAATAAAAGAAGAAAAAAGTCGTTCTTCAGAATGGAATCCCCATATGGTGCCTCTTCAAAGCTGAGTAATGTGACCATGACTCTTTTGTATTCAGGCCCACATGGGTCATTAGCTAAATACGTCATCCGTGAGTGACTTCACACTTTCATGTCTCGAATAAAAAATACAGAAATGGCCACAAGAGAACAATAAAGAAATGCATTCATATAAAGTCATTAAAATATATAAATTCATTGATATGCAATTCCTCTATCAATAAGTTGTCTCCAGTATTCATGGATCAAGTACAAATAATATCTTTTGGGAAAGATTCCAGGATTTTTAATATGTCCAGAAAAAAAACATGAATGCAACTCATTTAAATTTAAAAATTTCGAAATATTTATGTATTTTGTTAAAACATTGATTAATAATAAACCGCATATGGTTTAGATTTACTTTTGGGCGAAATTAAACTTATTTTACATGTGACATTTTATTTTCATTCACATTTAACCTGCGGTGAATCCCAATATGTTCACTCAAGAAGTTTTCTAAATTTTAAAAATTCCCTTGATTTTTAAGCCGACTTTTTGAATGAAAAATGGACCACAACTAAGACACCTAATCAACTTTTGAGCCTCTAAAAACGTTATGAGATCAGTAAGAAATTAAATTTTGACCGAATTATTCTTCAATTCTTGATTATTATTATCTGCTGCTAAGATTCTTTCAAATGCTTTCATCTCTGATAAGTTTTCCAAAGTTTAAAAAATTGTCAATTGAAATCAATGGCACTTGAAGTTCTTTCAAATATTCAATACTTTCTTTCTGAAAATAAAACTCACTCTACTTTTTTTAAATTACTGAATATTTTGCATGTTAAAATACATGTTTCATCATCACAGCTTTTCAATCTCAGTCCTCACTCCTCAACAATACCAAAACTACATTATCACAAAAATGATTGGAAAAATTTTAAAACTGCTTTCTGTGCTGGTGACTCTTACACATTCTTACATATAATGAACTCACCCCCTTTAAAGTCTCTCCTTCACAAGCGCTTCTTTTTTTCCTTATCCTTCTATTTCCAAAAGATGGAAAAAATAAAATCTCTTTTGAGAAAAGCTGACGCTTTATGAATTGGAAAAGATTCATCACATGGCTGAACATGATCCTCTTGGACAAAGAGAACGCATTAAAATCCCCGTGACCCATTCATTGCCTGAAGATCATATGTTCTTGTCAATTCCCGACAATTGAACAAGCCTTTTACAGAGGATCCTGTTCGCACACACTTTTGTCTCTTCTTCGTTTGCAAAGTAAGAAAAAAAAAACCAGGAAAAAATATTCGTGAGTATACATATATGAGAGTGGATTTTACGAGAACAGAGTTTCCAACGGGCGCATTTCTGCAAATTGATCAGCCGAATCATTCCACATGTATACAGATAATCCTGCTGGAAGTTTTCCTGCATGTGAATTGCCTCAGTAAATTATACTGACTTCTACACTAGCAAGTGTGAATATATAAAATGTCTCTGGGGCAACTTCTGGGATTTCTTGGGCCGAAATCTCCTGAAATATGGGAGATTATCCTCACCATTGGAAGACTAGCTCATCCGGGCTTAGGTCAATAAATCCCACGATTTCCAATTTTTCTCAATATCTTGGAGTGCATCTATATATATATATTGAGGTCTGATGAAAAAAGGTCAATAAATTTTCGGTTTTCGGCGAGGAAAACCCCAAAAGCTGGTAAAGTCGAGAATTTATTCCCAACAAATAAATGAAAAATCAATCCATTCGTTATATGGCCTCAAAAAAAAGAAAAAAAAAAACTCGCCACTAAATTCACACCTTTTACATTTTCAAATTCCGACCATGATATTTTCGAAAATTTTCTTTCATATGTAAACATCAAGTGAAGCCAAAAATCGTGAGAGGTTTCTATATATATATAAAGGCCACAGAAATTTCCAGATGACTGGCAAAAGCCACTGGGTTTATGGCAAATGAATCACACACACGTCCGACACACGTCATTTGTCGCACTCGTCAACGTCGACGTCGACACTGAGGCAAAAGGAAAAAAAAGATAAAGAGAGAGAGAAACTCAAGCCGAATTTTTTTTTTTTTTTTTGCTGCGAAAGAAACCCGCTGACGGATAGGTGTCGATTTCTCTTTCAGTTCTCGACAGCGACACTGGCAATATATATTTTTACTCCTACTTTCTGCGTATATATGCGACACATTTACACTGGTTTGCTCTGTCAATGTCTTTCAATGTATTGAAAAAATAACTAGGACCGAAATTATTTTTATAGCTTGGGAATAATATTTTTTGGTGGCCTAATATCAAGAATAATTTGGAAAGAACGAATATTTTTCTTGCTACCGGCCGAATTTATTATATAATGGAAAAGTAATTTTCCTCTTTAATAACTCAGTATACTGTATAAGGAATTTTGCTTTTGTTATGCGTGCATGAGTCATACTTTTTTACTTATTGGCATGTTATATGTACCCAACTTGGGCATTTTATGAAAAACCTTCAAAAAATATGAAAATAGAAATACAATTTCTAAAGATATTTTTCTACAGAAAATTCAGCATTGCAAGATGTATGATGTTCAAATTGAGCAAAATTCATTCAGCTTTACTTGTGAATTTGAATATGGCTATTTTTTAAAAAGGATACTGTTCTATTTCAGGAACCTTTAAGTTCCTAATTGAAAAATATTTTTCTTTGAAATTAATTTTATTTTTTTTTCAGCTAATACTTCAGTCAGCAGCATACATATTTTTAAGTGAGAAAGGGATTGTCTGAAATGAAAGAATTTTATAAATTCACACTTTGAATTTCCTCCACTTTTTCATGAAATTTAGGCTGGGAATTTGAAAAGTTCTTCACATATCTGTTGTGGCAGTCTCATTAAAGCATATATTCTCTATTTTGCCACAGAATTTCAGTCCTATATACATGCTCAAGGAACCATGAATCTCATTAATAAGATTTTTTGAAGTCCCTATACTAGGATGAGTTTGTTTCAACTTGACAAATTTGTACCTCATTCAAAAATGCAGTTTCGGAGAATATATTCAGTTGGTTGTGTTTCTTCCATTCGATGGGGCAAAGAAAATGACTCAGAGTTCCCCTAGAAACTTTCCAATTTTCCAGCTAGAGTGAAAGCGAGGCAGAGAAATTATGAGAGGGAACCAGAAGGTGCCAAGGGAACCAAAATATATATAATCTGTTTTCTTTTTCTTGTTTCTTCGTGGCCGTGTCGCCACATGAAATTGCTTTCGGTTTCTTCCCCCCTTGGACTGTTTTTTTTTCAGGAAAACTTTTGGTGCATTTTGCTTTCATTTTCCTTCAAAAAACACACTCGCACACACACTTGAAGACCCCACTTATTCAGGAAAAATCGAAAAAATGAAGCACAAGATTTAAAAAAAAAGGAGGACAGCATGTCAGGCCTTCAACATTTCAAAGAGTAACTTCAGTTACAGGAAATCAGTGGAAAAGCGATTCTAAAAATGTGCTACTCATAAAAATAGCTTAAAAGGATATCATGGATTATTTCCAGAAAACCTACTGCTTGATGAAAATCAGAGATCAGATCAGCTTTGGAATCAGTTATCCAATCAATAAATTAAGAAAAAATTACTTTATACTAGCATAAAACAAAATGTATCCAATTTGCTGAAAAATCCATATGCATGCAAGCATAGAACCTGAATTTTACAGTAAAATCTTGTTACAATAAATATCTTGGAATGAAAAAATCTTCTCTGAAACATTTCTTTGTTTTCATAGGCTCAAATAATGTGGCTTTTCCAAAAAATTCCTTTATTGTTACATATTGTAAATTGATTAAATGAGATACTTTTCTGAAAAAAGACTTGGAAATCAGATTTTGAAAATTCTCACAGATATTTAAAAGTATTTGAAATATTTTTTTGAAACTTGAAGTTCCTTGAAATGCATGACAGATTATAATATGATGCAGTTAGTGAACCCCACTTTCAAGCGTTGTATTTTCAAGTCACTGTCTTCTCAATCTAAAGGAAGACCATTTGGAGTAGTGTAACTGAAAATTGGAAAAATAATCTCCATGGAAAGAAAATACACACACACACATAAAACTTGCAAATGAACCCTCGCATTTCCATTCATTCACCAACTCACAAACAAACACTCTCCAGAAAACCCGTACCAAGTTGCAGCATTTCCACCAGTGCCCAGGATTCAGTCCACACACTTCAAGTGAATTGGGTTCCTTTTTTTCTATCCCATATGGGTTCAGTGTGAGGGGAGGAAAAGAAAACGGAGACTTTGACAACCAGGATAATGGATACTTGCCTTTTCTCCCCAACTGTCACCCACTTTTCAGACCGCATGAAAAAAAGGAAGCCTCAACAACTTCGTCGCAGTGTCTGCTTTTTTATTATTTATTAAATCTTCTCCTGAGGAAGAGGCTCAGAAAAAAAAGAAGGATCAGCAGCACAGAGAGAAAAAACAAAGCCTTTTTATGGTCACACAAGAAATGAGAAAAATTTGCAAATCAAAACGAAAAAGAAGGGGGTGATTTGGAATGAAAAATCGTGTTGTGGAACAGCTGGGATAAGATTCCCAAGTGTGAGATGAATGCATCGAAAATCGAATCTTGAGCCCCCCCCAGAAAATGCTTTTTCCTTTCTGAAAAGGCTTCTGAAAATTGTTGCCTTCTTGCCCCTGAGATTGAAGTTATCTTTTTAAATTTTATATTCTGTGTACAAACTACGTATAATGTATTTAAATCCTCATGCGGATAAGGTATAGAGAAGAATGTTGCCCCGAAAAAGAAATGGTTTTAATCGATTTTCTGTCAAGGAAAGGCTTTATTATAAGAAACATTTTGATAAAATTTTCTTTCTCTCTGATTTTTGATCCGATATAGAGATTAAGAATTTAATAAACCAGATATTTTGAATATAAATTTGCCTGATACAATTTTAATATTATTCTTCTTGGATCCAATGAAGGGGACAACTTTTCAGTACAAATACATTACACACAAATCTACTTGAGTTCTGTTTGCAGAATATGTGCGGAGTTTAATGCATGTGCATTGAGACACTTTTGGGCAGTGTTTCCCCATCTTTTTGGGGCCACAAAATTGTCTGCAGACTGACGAAGTTTAAAAAAAAATTGCGGACTCAAACAACTTTTGTTCAAAAGACTTCATGGCAGGTTTTAAAACATTTCCTCCTTTTTTTCACAAGTTGAGCTGGAAATCAATGAAGTAGCTATAATGGAATTTCTTCATAAAATTAGAAAGCTGGGCTTTAAGAAAGGCTTCTAAAAATTGAAACTCAAACATAATTCATTTCAGCAGATGAAAGTTTGTCTAAATTGTCCTCAAGATAAAAGCTTTCTTTCATTTTTCATCAAATGATTTTTCAACTGCTAATATCTTCTTGACATTTGAAATAAAGATAACATTGGCCCTTTTGATAAATTTATTTGGCTGCAGGAATTTCCCACAGACCAGCAAACAAATTGTGCAGACCAGCGTTGGTCCATGGACCAATAATATACAGTATAGAGGTTTGGGTAACTCATTTTTTGGGCACTTCCAAATTCCAGCAACCAGAAAGGAAAAAAACACAAGAAAGGCAACTATATTAATATATATATGATTTCCCAGAGCTAGAAAGTTTTTATCATATGAAATATTTTCAAGCCATTTCTCATGGAATCAGCACCAAGAAGTATATCATGACATTTTGAAGCAAACCCCAGTAGAACAAACAAAAAAGTGTTTTTCTCTCTGTAAATATATACACATTTTTTTTAAATTCTTGAATTGCAAAGGATTCCTGGCCATCCTTTGGCAAAGTTGGGATTTTTTGGGTGCAGGCCTGAAGGGGCATTTGAAACTGGTAAAACTGAAATGCCACCTGGATGCCAAGGCCTATAGTTTTGAAAAAATCCAGGTGCAGAAAATCCCATTGTCTCAAGAAATTATCAATGTTAATCCTATGCTGGGAATGCATGAAAAAAGGCCATCCAGTGATGTACTTTTTTTGGCAAAATTTTCTGCAAGAACATAAATAAATGATAGAATTTTTCCATGGTTCAAAAATCAGATTTTCTAGGCTTGTGGGGACAAAATTTCGCACAAATACCCTGACTTTGCTGCACAAGGATTAACATTTCCAGAATTTATAAAAAAAACTAGGCTAAAATTTGGATTTCATTCAAAAATATAAACAAATGTCCAATAGACAGGCAGTCTGGGAATGGAAATGAAGCGGAATGCAGATAAGATTTCACTGCCTGAGCTGCGGAAACCGCATCTTATCAGCACCCACCCATCATTGTCTGCACCCTGACAAGGCAATTCTGCAGCGAACCTGGGTGTGGAAAACCCGGCATTGAAACTTCTTTTCCAGGCTTATCCGGAAAATAAATTTCTTCAACTTATTCGTATACTTCTTGGCTCGTCTCATGACTGCAGTTGACACCGTTTCTTGAAAGGAGCAAAACTGGATCAATTTTTGCATGAGCACTAGTCCAATATTGACAATATAAACAGATCTGTGAATAATGTTGCAAAATATTGTCATATTATTGCTATTATAGTCAGAAAAAGTTGAACCGTATAACTCATGATAATCGATCTTGTTGTTGTTGAGGGGTTCAAGGTATTTTTCAAAGACCGTTAGATCTTTTGACAATTTCACAGAAATAAAGGAAATGCACAATGTTTGTGGCCAAGATTAAGTCTCCAGGAACTGTTGTAATTTTGCACAAGTTGTAATAATATGCTTTCACTTTGAGAGTTTTGGAATTTCACATACACAAGAAAGTATTCGCTGCGATTATCTTGGACGAAGTGAAGGTTTCTTTGGTGGTGTTTGTTTTTTGAACCAGGAAGGAAGATCCAGTTTTGTTGGACAGGTTTTCAGGAATAGTAGGTTGATTTGGAAAGTGTGATTGTTTGATTTTGGTGCTGGTGGCGTGTGGTGTTGGTGTGTGTTTTTCGGTGACCTCTAGGGGTCCCTGATAGCATTTAAAGACCGAATTTCGTTTTTGTAATAGAGAAATTTGCTTATATGCAATGCATTGACCAGAAAGTCTATAGGCCTGACAAGATTATGAGTGGTAAATTTTTTTTTATTAAAATGTATTCTCAGGCTTATATGGAATATATCTTTCTTTATTTCTACAACTCCAGGCCAATTCCATCCAAACAAGTGGACACAGTTTTAAAAAATTTCAGGCATTTTAATTATGAATTTCGTCATAAATAACAGAATTTCCTGCTCAATAGGTTGAAAATTCAGGTGGGTGAAATCGTTCCAAGGTGATTTATTATTTTATGAAGGTTTCAACCACAAATATTTCAATGTATAGCGGTTTTGAGAAAGGGAATTTGAGGATTACACACATAAAGGCAATAATAAATAAAGGCAAAGAAAAGATCCTGATCACTCAATTTTGTCATGATAATTGTGATGTCGTTGACTCAAGTACATTACTAGGTGTTCTTGCTTTTGGCAATACTAAACCATTACTATTTGTATCATCTAACGTCCCATTAATACATGATGCTGTAGCTATTTTAACAAATTCATGGCACTTTAGTAAAAAATTCATCCAACTCTCAAAGGTTTCTAAGTGGTGTAACTCCTGTAGCATAAATACATTAGTTTGTGCTTTGCCAGAGCACCTTCTCTTCTTATGTCCAGCATTTCAAAGAGATAGAAATCAGCTTAAGAAAGATTCAAAATTACTGAAATTCAATGAAGAGACATTTTTGGAACTCTTGAAGGATTCTGAAAAATGTTTGGCCTTATATGATTTCTCATGAAAGATTCTGTCTAAATTGTTCATTGAACTAAAACTCATACAGAAAAAGGCTGAAGACCTTGTGCTTTAAACAAACTTTTACTACTGCTTTGTCTTCAATATTGGGGATGGGTGGGTGTATGCAACATACGCGTAGGATGTCCAGTTTTTATTTTTTAGAGTATGTTCTCTTTTGTTTTTGTTTTTGTCATTGGTTTATGCTTTGAAGTGATTGAATGTATTTTGGGGGAGTTGGGTTGGGTGGGAAGGGGTTTGGATGCAGGAGTTTTGGTTGTACCTTGTGAACGCTGAAAAGTGGCAAATAACGTTTTCTGTTCATTCATTCATTCATTCCATGATTTTAAAAATTTTAATTTCCCCAATCATGTTCAGGCATTTGGTATATTAATGATTTTCAGGACACATTTTAAGTATAGCATACTGTCATCAAATATTAATATTAGTGTCCTGAGACAGGTTCACAATGATGCTTCCCATCTTTCCTTTTTATATGTCCCGAAACGTAACAATGCTTTCTGCTTGGCAACTCAGATCCGAATCTGAGGAGGTCATGACAAGTACTTTTACAGTGTCTGGTTTACGGTCATTCCCCGTCCCCATTTCTGTTTTCCAGACTGAATTGCATCATGCATGTCTGGTTCATTCTGAATCTATTTAAGGTCCGCGAAGTGCATATTTGGTATTCATTGTTGGTCTGGCGCTTGTTGCAGTTGCATAGAAATATACGTACTCACGTCTTAATAAACGAGAAGTCTCATTCACTTAGAAACTCGGGCTATAGGAAAAAAATCTTCTCGTTGAAAGTTTATTCTTGGAAAGTAAATCTTCATCAGATTAATCACGTCCAGAAGAAGACATTCTTCTTGAGCTGCTATAGTGTCTTTTATTGATCTTTCTAAAATAAGGATAACATAATTTGGCGCAGCCGCAATTTCCTTTTTACCCCGGGTGAGTCCTTACAGAAATAGCTAAAATAGCTAAGAAGTGCTTCGAAGAAAAATAGTAGAAGACAAAGTGCTCCAGACCTCTGCAGGTACACGCAAAAAGTACCTTTGAATACGGCTTCTGTGAAAAAGTGAATTAATGCTTTGAAGTGATTGAATGTATTTTGGGGGAGTTGGGTTGGGTGGGGAGGGGGTTTGGATGCGGGAGTTTTGGTTGTACCTTGTGAACGCTGAAAAGCGGCAAATAAAGTTTTCTGTTCATGCATTCATTCACACACATAAATTTAAAATCCTTGCAAGTGAAACGGTTTCTTCCTTTCAAGTTTTTTCCCTTCTTGTTACAATCAATTGCCTTTTGAAGTCTCTTCTGCATGGAAAATAATTTGCCAAATTGAAAAAAGAATTTTTGAATTTTGCTAAGAATCATCATATTCATTTTGAAATTTTTCCCTCATGCAAAGTACAGTACTTCAGACGAAGATTCTCTCCGCGACAAGAAAAAAGGGAAAAGGAGGCAAAATTGAAATAATTTCCATTTTCTAAAAAACAGAATAAAATCTTTTTGTTTTTGTTTCTTGACGCGAAAATAATTCCTACAAACCTTCACACATATATTAAAAAAATTAAAATTTTAAACAAATTAAAAAAACACTCACCAGAGTAGACAGAGACGAGATCATCAGATTGGTACCCGGGGAAGAACTTGTGTGGCACATGAAGCAGGAGGAGACCAAAGGCGAGTTGGAGCCCGTGGACCAGAACCTCCGCCACAGTGGCGCAACAAAGTACCACCCAACCCCAACCACCTTCCGGGTAGTAGTGCTGTCTGATGGTGGCAGATTTGGCCGGGTCCAACGCTGCACCAGCTGGTCTCACTACCACT
The DNA here is from genome assembly GCA_905338405.1 of Notodromas monacha. Lineage (NCBI taxonomy): Eukaryota > Metazoa > Arthropoda > Ostracoda > Podocopida > Cyprididae > Notodromas > Notodromas monacha. Next base: position 67,511 of record CAJPEX010000350.1, read on the forward strand.
TGTCGCGGGTTGCGGCCGCCTCCGCCGCCACCGCCGCCACTATTACAGCCGCCACTGCTGCTATTGGCCCCCGAGGAACCGGCGACTGCTGCGGCACTGTTGCTGGCAGCCTGTATATATATTTCATATATATTTAGAAAAACATACTATACACTTCCTTTACAAAATAAGAATAAAATGTGTTTAGAAATATATACTGTAGAGGGTGGGCCAGAAGAAATTGAACAAACTTTCGACTTGAAATAGCTTGGTATAGGAAATCAAGCTGAAACAATAAAAATAACTGCATCATTAAATGAAAGTTTGTTCAATTTCCCTTCAAATGGCGTATTTTCATGGTCGCCATAAGTGCCTCACACAAATCACTAGAATGAAAACTTTCAACAACAAGTTTTCAGGCAACTCCATACACTAAGCTTCTGATCTCCATTGCTGTTTTCAGAGAAAAATGAGGTTTTTGGGGACAGCAGTGCACACTACTTAAATATTATAATACCGTATTTACTTGAGTACCATGCGCCCTTGAGTAAGGCATGCACAGGGGTTTTTTAGTTGAAAATTTGGCTAAAATCTTATACCCAAGTAAGATGCACACCCCAATTTTTAGTGAATCTAAAACCACAAAATTTTGAAAATAAATTAAAAAAATTTGACTTTAGACATGAAGTGAACAAAAATTGGATCAATTTTCAACTTTTTCAGTACAAAAAAGTTTTCTTCTGACATTTGTTCAAAATTTCTCCATTATAATCAAGTATAATGCACACATAACCTCTAAAACTTCTTGAAAAATGTGTATCCGCTTATGACGTGCACCCCTTTTTTTTCTTCTGAAATTTTGAGAAAAAAGGTGCGCGTGGTACTTGAGTAACTACAGTAAAAAACTGTACCTGCTTCCTGCATGTAGACCAGTTCTGGGCTTCAGGAGCCTCACAGCACCAAAGAACTTGCCCCATAATCCTTCAAAACTTGTAAGACAATGGGCATCATTGTCTCCAATTTTCCCTTCTTACCCAATCAGAAAGAAGGAAAGGAAGTCTACACCTACCCAAAAACAAGTCCCCTTTTTACACACCAAAGAAATCTATAAAGCCTTCTAAAACCTGTACTGATTATCTCCTTCCCATTCTTAATTTCCACTGCAGAATATCCAACCAATTCTCTTAGAAATTCTGTAAATTATTGCGTTTGTGTGTGTGTGTGTGTGTGTGTGTATTTTCTCTGGAAGCAACAATTCCGAGTTGCTGATTCTTTTGGGACATACAAATAAATAATAATTTTTCGCGCGCAGAAAACAGTATCAAGCGCATCCTGGTATTTTTTGGAAAGTGTCGTTCTGCCGATTATTTGCCATCCTATTCATGAACATTCGTTTTTTGTTAGACCCACTGTATACTTCCCTCTTGGACACAAAATCCCTATAATTGTATGTTGATCATTTTCTCTAAGAATAAATGTGCAAAACATTGGCTAAGTACAGTACTGTATTTTGTAAAAAAATCTCTGTCTATATCATAAAGAACACACCTGACGTGAGGTCTGGCGCCTTTGCAGCCGCCGCTCAGAAGTCCGCCCCTGACGATTCACTCCACTGCCGCCTCCGCCATCCTCATTATCATCACCACCACCGCCATCATTATTGTCATCATCATCATCATCTTCTTCCTCCTCTTCTTCATCCTCTTCCGGTATAATCAAGGCCGCGATGTCTGACGGCGTCCTGAAGCAGCCAGGAGCGTCAGGGATGAGGGACGCCACAACTGCGTCGTCCGCACTCACCGGCGCCACTGGCGTCAGTCCCAACACAAGCCCACTGCGCTGAACTTTATAACTCGACACGGACGCCACACTAATGCCGGACTCCAGTTCGTCGTCTATCACTATGGGACGACTGATGAAACTTGTCACGGGTGTTGGCGGCGGTGGCGGCGGTTTCAGGAGCGGGAACGACGGCGGCGACGGGCTCGGGAATTTCCAGGGCGGCTTCCGAGGCGCCGAAGTTGAGGCGGATGTGGATGTGGACGATTCCGCCATCGAACAGTAGCCATCTTCGTCCAACATGGCGGATGAGGAAGGACTTGTCTTTTTTTTTTGGGGCTATCGAATTTCCACAGTCTTTTTTCTTTGAGTAAGGGACCACATTTTGGTAACACTTGGGCAAGAATAATCCATCAATGAATTAGTGGCACCAACCAATCAAATTATTTGTTTTTTCACTCTTCTGCAGAAAAACAATATGATGACTTGAAAAAAAGGAGTTAATTTGTAGTTATTTTTGTTGCTGGAATTGTATTGCCATGATAACATTCAAAGAATCTTGACACATTTTTTTCTGTGGGGAAGATAGAAGAATTGCCAGACATTTCACAAGGTAATATACTAGGCCTTAAATTGCTTCTTAAATAAGTTGGCACCAGGCTTGACTTGAATGCATCAAGGATTCATTTACTTAATTATTCTTTCACTTATTTTCAAAACACTTCAAATTACATGTTTTATTGAATTTTCTTCTTTTCCTGTCTCAAGAAAATAATAGCCAAAAGGCCTCAGAAAAATTGGAGATAGGGAGGTTTGATAGGAAAACACTTCAAGCTATAAAGAGGCTTTTAATACATTGTTCTTAACTTCTTAAGGGAAGTCAGACAGGGACTAAAAAATATGTGACTCAGAGAGGTTTGACTTGGTGAGGTTCATCTGGATATCAGTGATCTCACCCTTGGAAGAATTAACTCATGAGTGGCAAAGTCAAGATTTTCTTGCAAAATATTGCCATGAGCACTGGAAATTTTAAAAATTCCACTTTTGCACCAATGCCTATATGTCAGGAAAATTGATATTTGTTTCTAATCCTTCAGAAAATGTTGCATTGAAATTTTTTTCTCACTGGGTGGCACTTTTTCCTACAATCCTGGCATAGGATTAGTATTGAAGATTTCTGAAAAAATAAAAAATCCACATCTCACATTTTTACTGACTTAGGCCTTCCCTGCATGGGAGCATTTCAGTGAATGTAAGTCAAACTGAAATGCACTACCCCCAGAAAAATCCCAACTCCAACATATGATGGAAAGGAACCCTCTGCTGTTTGAGGGTGAAGGACATATGGTGCAACTGAAAAACTTCGGGAGCAGATTGGTGAATATAAAAAGTGTTGATAAAAATTCCAAACTCAGCATTTTCAACATTTGGGAGAGTCCATGCAGAGTACAGTGGCCCCCCGCCTAACAGACCTCCCGTGTAAGGGATTTTCCCTGAACCGACCAGCTCTGCAAGCAGTTTTTCCTCCTGCCCAACAGACAAAATCCACCAAACCGACTTCTTTTGGTTTAAAATTAGTGTTGAAAATTTAAATTTTTAATTTTTTATGTAATTGAATTCATGTAAAGGACTTTTTGTCTAACAGACTTGCCCCTTGCATGAATCAAGTTTGTTAGATGGGGGTTGACTGTAATTTACTCACAGCATGAAATACCTTCTGGTTAATTATATGAAGTTATTTGCAAGTGCATATGTTACATTGTTTCTGAAAACAAAGGAAAATCATAGGCATTTTCAGAACTAAAATACTGTGAAAATTCCAGAAAAGGAAGAAAACTCTGAAAATCTTTATGATGAACCTATCAGCATCCATTTTCCTCTTCACCATGGCCATGATGACAGAAAAGTGTGCAAAAATCCCTACTTTATACTAAAAATTACGTTCCAGCTTTGAATATTGAATCACAAATCCAAAAATTTACGTATAAATATTAAATTGAGATTTTCATTTGATCTTGCTTAGATATTCCTGATTTGGGACTTTAATCATTTTTGACAGAATTTTTCAATAAAATGAATTTCTCCAGCAAATCCCAAAAACTCTGTTAACCCAGCAGACATCACTGCAAAAGTAAATAGATCAAAGCCAAAAAAATAAAATCGCAGCACCAAAAATTAGACGGCTCAAATGATGAAGAATTCCTTCCCTGACACAAGTCAGAGGAAGACATCACAATAACACATAAAAAGCTAAAGCGACACTTGGAAAGTGACCCGACACGGGTCAAGAATTCGAAACAATACATACTTGGACGTTCGCTGGCGACTAGTTTATTATTTTCCTGAGGCCAGAAGACATCACAATAACACATAAAAAGCTAAAGCGACACTTGGAAAGTGACCCGACACGGGTCAAGAATTCGAAACAATACATACTTGGACGTTCGCTGGCGACTAGTTTATTATTTTCCTGAGGCCGAATACAAAAACTTCAAAAACAGACCTTTTTTTATAAGAAAGTAGGCAAAACACGAGAATAAAGAAATAAAAGAGCAATAAAACCGGAAACATTTCCGACTTCATCCGCATTCCACAAAAGTCAAGTTCACTTCTTTAACGATATAAATGAAATGTATGTGACAACCAGAAGGAAAAACAAAATCTAAGTGGAATAAAATCCAGCGTCAACCTGCAGAGGCAAAATTCTTTTTTCAAATTCAAACTGAACACATATAAGAAATCGAATTATTTTATTGATGGAAAAAACTTCAGCAATATTTCCAGCAAAACTTGCGTTTCTATTATTTAAATCTTCATCATAAGCTAGAAGTGTTGTGAATTCTACATCATGAATCGCTTGATTTAACAAAAAATTCTGATGTTCTTTTTTGGATTATGCACCAATGTAAAATTCTATTTAAAATAATTTTGTGAACATTACACGTCCTTTTCTGAGTTCAGCCGCGTTGAATTTGATCATCTTCTCGGTCTGAATATAAAAGTGAAAAAATGCAATTTATAATTGAGGAGCCATTCAATACTTTTCTCTTTATTTCTCAATTCCACCATGAAGTATTCAAATTTCAGAATTTAATGTTTACTTTCTTTATTTAAAAATGAAAGTTCCAGAAACATCATTTATTTTTATTCACCTTAGAACGTAATAATGCCTGGGTTTTAAAAAAAATATTCAAATATAAAGTCTTTGAAACAAGTCGTTCACAAAGTGATGACTGTTTCACCTGTCGGTGGAAAAACTCGTTCATCTGGTTGCCAAAAATACCAGGGGTGTTTTTCCGTCGACACGGGTGTCGACAGGTAGTACTTTTTTGCACACTGCAGAAAAGCGAACTTCCGAATGTAAACACTGGGTTTTATGAGTTCCTCTCCGACTCATTTTCGCACAGCTTTCACAACCGGGGGGAATCCAATAATCCTAGCTCACAATTTAAGCAATGTTAAAAATGTATCAGGAAGTTTTCTGAAATCCCGTATTTTTTTTTAAGAAGACATAATGATGGTACAGTAGTAAAAATTGCTGAGTACTGTATACTGTATAGCGATACTGTACTGTATGATGTACTGTATATCATGTTTAACAGGTATTGGTTTCGTCCGAGGCTCTGCTAGATTATTTTTCTGTGCATAGATGTCATTGCTGCTGCATGCTAGCTAAAAAGGAATTTTTAAGTTCTTTCTGAAAAACCATATTTATGAAATTTTCAGGACTGGTTTTCTAATTTCTTCAATTTTCAAGTGAAGAGAATCCAGAAATTCATCCAGAGTATTTTATCCTTGGTATAGTTAGTAATTTTCTTCTTTCAATAAGTTTTTCTATAGTTTTTTTCCCAGCAATGAAATATTTTTACAATGAATTTTCCCTTGCAAAAATGGTTGCTTGTAAATCTTGAATATTATTCAGCAATCACTCAAACAGCTTCTTCTTTGGACACATTTTAAAATGAAGGGTTTCAAGTACTCTGCTCATAACATTTTCCAAGATTTTGCACCAAAAGAGAAAAGTGTAAAGTTATGTTCAGTATAAGTATAACTTTAGTTGTGTAACGTCGAACTGTTCCCATTGATATTTTATTTTAAAAAATTAATGATTTCAAAACTTCACTAAGCATTTGTTGCGAGAAGAGTTTTCAAGCTAAATTTGTGAGAGGAGAATAATAAGAATTATTGTTGCAGAACTTCCATGAAAACACTTTCACATGAATCAATGCTGAATTGCATCATTGCACAATTTTGCACTCATAAAATCAGGAAAAAATCCCTCGCACTTTTTCCGAAGACCCACAGTGAAACACGTTGACAGGTTTTCTCCAAACGAAGTGACATGTCCTAAAAACGAAAGCAAATAAAAATATCCAACATATATGAGGACAACGTTTTGTTTGGCGCTCTTTCTCAAGTTTCTTTTTTCTTCCTAATCTTTTTTTTACGTATTCTTGATATTTTTCTAATGCTAAAAATAAAGTTGTGGAGTGTCGACTTCTGGAGACTCGTCATTACGGGAGTCTGCTCGGAATTTTATTTATTTTTTCCTGGTCACAACATTTGACAAGCTGAGAAGTTTCGTCATTAATCTTGCAAAATGGTTGTAACATGAGACATAACACCTGAAAAGCTCGATCCGTTTACCTTCTCTCAATCAGGAAAAATACTTTTTTAAATAAGAGGATATATGACAATCGAAATTAACTTTATCGTCTCAAGTGTGAAATCCATAATTTACTTTTGAGATGCTTTTTTTGGAGAAAATTTTGCGTCGTTCCCTGAAATATTTTTCTGCATCCAAAAATATTAGGAATTGCAAAAGCACAATATTACGTTGAGAAATACATTTACGTCCGTTTCCCAAGAATTGTGGATTAACTTCGACTAATTAACTCATTCCTATCGTAACAAAGTAAGAGCATCGACTTATTTTACTTTATCTGAATATTGTGCACCTTTCTTTTTAATTTATTTAGCATACACCGAAGCGTTCATTTAATTCATGTATGGTAGATGTATATTTTTCCTCATCAATTTTAACTCAAACTATAGGCATATTCGAAATAATGAGACCAAGATTCATAATTTGTGAACAGATATTATATTTAGAATAAGAAAAATCATGAGTTCTCGTGTCCTGCCAATTTTTGAGCAACGTAACAGAGAAATGAGCGTAAGAGCTGTTGGAACCACTTTTGAAAAAATAAGAAAATAGCAACCAATCCCATTAAGAACGTGGATTTCTCTTTTTGGGTCCAAAACAGGAATGATTTTGAAAATTAAACAAATAGGAAAAAAAAACTCGAATTCCGAACAAGGGGCTTATTTTTTACGTCACTGCTGCGACCTTGGCCACTCAAACTATCCGGAAATTGGGATTACAAAAATCAGTAGAGAATGATAAACTTTCGTGTTTCTTTATTCACAACAACAAATAAACATGATTAAAAAAAAACTGTGTCGACACGTTCGCCGGAACGTGTGGATTTGAAGTGGACTTGAGGGAGACTGAGAGGAGTTGCAGTCAAGTCAGCCCGCGCTGGGCATTGGCTTGGTTTGGTTATTCTTCTTCCCCGTCCATGCTGGTGAGGTGTCCCAACTCTTCCTATACCCAAGCTTGCTTCTTCCCGCCCCCGAGGGTACCGGGAAGACTTGGGGTTGCTCAGTCATGGCGGGGAAATCCTCCCTGAATAAGTGACGGACTATAACATTTTTCAAGTGTTCTCTATATACAGCAGAAGCAGAGTAGATGAACTATTTCAGTGGATAAAGTCCTAAATCTTCCTATATTCAAGCTTTGCTTCACTATAGCACCATGGGCTCCAGGAAGACTTGGGTTGGCTCAGTCTTTGCGATTTGCTCATCACTGAAAAAAAATGACAATTTTGGTTCACTACACGGTATTTGATGAGTTTATCTGTTTTGTGAGGTCATGACTCATCCAGTCACTGTCATAAGTTCATCTGGAATATTTGGGATAACCATAAAACCCTGCCAAGAAGTTTTTCTTATGAGGCGAAGAAATTTGAAAAAGCAAATTTTCCCTCTCGTAATCTTGTGGAACTTTTTTGTGAAGACTGAATTTTACATCTTTTCTGTTTCTTCAGCAAGTTCGTGGTTGACCTAATTTTTGAAGTGCAAACTCTTCCGGCCACTTTTATTCGTTCATCCGGAATATTAGGGATAATCAGACGCGATTTTCTTTGCGAGGAAAGAATCAGTTTTTGAAAGATGAAATCTGCCCGATGAGTGATATAATTGAAAACTTGTACAAATTTCTGACTTTTCCAACCTGTATACTTTGGTTTCCTCTTAACCTCCATAGCAGGAAGACTTGGGTTGATTGGTCGTTGCATTGTAGCTTTTTGAGAGTTGTAAAACCGTGAACCCTTGTAAGTCCACAGTAAGTAGTTGATCTACTGCAGTGGTGCCCAACTCAGAAGTGGTCAAGGGCCACATTCAAACAGTAAAGCAGTTTGCGGGCCAGAATGGAAAAAATGCACAAAAAGTGCTATACAGTAAATTGGGTAATTCATTCATTTCTGGGGAAAAGCAACCAAAGTTCTAAAACAATAAACAGCAGAAACTTTTGATTGATTTTGAATGTTGAAAAATAATTTTGATTGAAAAAAATGATGGCATTTCAGAAAGTGGTGAACTAATTTGGAGAAAATATTGTCTTTAGTATTTTTACACAATACACAACATTTCTTGAAAATAAGTCTATATACTGTATACAAAGCAGCATTGATTCAACCTCACAACACAAAAATGTGCATGTCCTTTTTGGGGAGGTCAAAATCAGGATATGTATCTGGCATCATTTTTTATTGAGGGGGATTTTTCATGAAGTTTCTGCTAGTCACTGAACCAATTACATTTATATTTGGATCTTTGACATATCAAGACTGCCAATTTGAGACAGTGCCAATTTGAGACAGGGCCAATTTGAGACAGATACTTTTGGAGACAGGGACAATTTGAGGCAAACACTTTTGGAGAGGGGGACAATTTTAGGCAAACACTTTTGGAGAGGGGGGACAATTTGAGACATGAATTTTTTAGACAGGGACAATTTGAGAGAGTTACATTTTAAAGCAGAGAGAATTTGAGACGGAAGCATTTTCAATATGCCTCTCCTGTGCTTCTCCCTAATATCTCACATTGAAGATGAGGAAACAAACAAAAATTGCTCTGCTTGATCAAAAGGTAGTGTCAATGAATATTACATGAGCATCATCCAAGGTTGTTTTTTTTGGTACAATTATTTTTTTGCTTTCATTACTCTCTGGGTCCATTGTAATGCACCTAAAACGCATCAGAACATTATACATCCATAGCAGACAAACACTATTGGGAATATGCATAACTGAACCTATTTCAAATATTCAGATTCAAATAGGGAAATGACATTTTAAAAAATCTGCAGTAAATAGAATCAAGCTGAAGTCAAAAAGACAGAAAATCAAGTATTATGTGAGCAAATGTTGTGTACAGACATGGGGAGGAAATGGGAATCTCAAGAAAACCAGAAATTTTAGTGCAATTGAAAATTCCCCAAGATTAACCAAGAATGTGGAGAAGACCAGAAAATAAGTGGTAAACAAATATTGTGTGCACATAGTTGCTTTGGGAGAGCCTCAAATTGTTCTTGTTTCTGAATGACCATGTCTAAAATTGTCCCTCTGTTTCAAATATTGGCCCTGTCACAAATTGGTCTAGTCTCATGTTGGCCCTGTCACAAATTGGTCTAGTCTCATATTGCCCCTGGCTCAAATTTTCTGCATCAATTTGTCCAGTCTCAAATTGATGTCACAAGTTGGCCTAGTCTCATATTGCCCCTGTCTCAAATTGATCCTGGCTCAAATTTTCTGCATCAATTTGTCCAGTCTCAAATTGGCTGTTGTGATTTGTCCATATCCTTTCAAATTTGCAATCGTAACTGATGGTCTAATTTTGTTTATGCTTTTTCAAAAATTATAAGCTATTGTATGTACAGTATTTCCCTTTCCAAGAGATGCACTTGAATTAAAACACAGCAGAAAATGCTGGTGTAGTATTTAAAAAAAAAAAAACAATGCCCTTTGATCTGTAAAGCAGAACCACTGACACCACAAACAAATACATACTGTTCTATTGGTCTTTCTTATCAGAAGGAATAATTAAAAGAATTGTGAACACTTAATGCAATTCCTTATCAAAATTGCTGACTGAAGATGTCTTGCAAATTTCGCAATTTTCACTCTTGATGGGTTTAATTTTGGGGTGGTGATTTTCCATGCTGGCTCTGCGGGCCAGATGAAAAGCCTTCGCGGGACAGATCTGGCCCGCGGGCCATATTTTGGGCACCCCTGATTTATGACAAGTAGAAAAAAGTACATGCTTGAACTCTTGTGAAAGCAATGAAATGTTAACCTGCAATACATGAAGACAGAAAAATACTGCCCATGTACATATGCGATTCATCAAGATAATACAAATTTTTAGATGAATGTACATGGAATTTTGAAGAGTTATACATAACAGAAATATTCCTCGAACCAATTATTATTACCCTTGTTTTCCAGAATATTCCGGGGACCCCGCTGTTTTCATCCATAAGAGGGACATTTCTTCACTGCTAAAACCCAATTCTATTGAAAGTTGCGCATACGAAGAAATGTTTACCCATCAAGAAAGGTTAACAATCCTATGAAGGGTGTCCGAAATGTCCACATATATTGCAGCTGGCTCATCAAGAAATCACCAGGGACGAATATCTGCTGAAATTAGTCCTTTATTAGGCTTCTGCACTTTCACCACATTACACAAAAACTTCATCTCAAAAGGCAAAATGCCAGCATTCCTCATTATGGAAATTCACACAAAATGAGCCCCATAATGAGCAAGAAGATACCTGACAAAGTAGGGACTGCTGAACTTCTCGAATTACCAGATGTTCTTGCCGCTGGTGGAGACGTTGGACACCGCCTGTATGGAAACGTTCTTGTCACAGGCTTAATTCCTGTTATCTTGGAAGTTGGTTTAGTCACAGCACCAGTGCTAAGAAGGGTATCAAAATCTTGTGCCAATTGCCTAGCTTGGGACCCTGAAAATAATTCAGTTCAAGAAGCAGTGTTAGGTAAAAAACAGAAATGTCTTGTGCTATCAGTTTCTCGAAAATGATTCCAGCACTCAATTGGAATCGGGATGCATACCCATTCGGCATGGATAATTTCATTCAAGTTCAAATGTATTCTATATAGCAAGGTTCTCTCCCAAATGCCAACCAAGCACATACTTTCCATCAAGATTTTTTTTTTCAATTTTCCCATGACCCGGATTTTTCAGTAGAATTTTCAACCATATCTAACCAATCAACAATGTTGACCTATTCGGTTTTCTGGGAGTTTTGAAGCACCTGGTTTTACCGCAAGGAATAGCCGGAACAACACAATCCGAGTTTCAGGAAGAGCTGACAAGTAGGGTATGCTGATTATTGTACAAATATTTGAAGTACGGCAGAAATAAATAAAAAATGTTTTCGGTAAGTGCATCATGAAGCAAAAATATTTTCCCTCAGAAAATTTTCTAAACCTTGGGATGATCGAGGCATACTACTTGGTAGGAGGCTTGTTCTCAGAAATGAACACACTTCAGGGAATTAAATGTAATGTATATGCATCTCTACCGTAAATGTTCAGAATATGCACTTTGGAGATGGGATTACCTGCTGCTGAAGCACACTTTATTTTCAATTTAATTTGCAGCATCACATAATCCAATTGGGTTGGTTCACACACAAGTCCACAGCAAGTTTGCAAAAGAATTTTCATCCCCGGAACGTTTCTAAACCAAGTCATTTTACAATGCAAGCACAGGTTGGAAGGTTCTTGGGAATAAATGAGAGGGAAATGCCCTCTCAAAAACAGGAAGACTTAGGGAGATTCTTTGGAGAAATTATAAAAATCTTTCAAACATACTTCCCGGCCAGGATTACCTCACTCATCACCACCCAGGAAATATGAATGGGGGTAAGACTCCAAGTAGGAATTAATGTGCTTTTCTGCTGCATGCAAAGTGTTATGCTCTTTCAATACATTTGATACATACGTTGCAGGCTGGTACTATGCCCAGCACCTGCTATGCTTGCCAACTCAAAAGAACCATGACAGAAACTCCTGGAGCTCCCAACACCCAAAGGTATGAGCGTCTCTAGGTTATTATACTCTGTGATTGTTTACTGCAATTGTCTTGCCAGCTTGCAAAGTTACAATATGTTCAAAAGAAAAACTGCTGTAAAACCGATGAAATCATAAATGCAAGTTTCTATAAGGGGTATTTCAGTGTTTTCAAAGAGCATTGAAAAAACAATTTATCAACCTGCACACCACCGTCAAAACTGTAACGTCAAAAGAAACACAGTAAAGAACTGCAGACAAATATTTTGCTTTATGCCTCCTGCTGTGTAACAGTTCCTTGTATTCTCAATGAAAGCCTTTTTCCACAGCCCAGGTGGGCATTGCTGGCAGGCGTGTTAATGGTACACAATATTCCTGTGTTAAAGTTTAGGAAAGAGGTATCAACAAGTATAACATAAATCCCTTCATTTCGGCCATTTCGAAAGCAGATTTTTTGCACTTATATCTCGCCTTCCTGAAATTTGAATATTCATGCGAAGTGACTTCCAACTCTTACTCCATCTATTCTACAATGCTAGATGCCTGGAATCATGTAAACAAATCAAATTTCGTGCGAATTATAAATTTTGTCCATATAAATCCAGCATAAAAATATGTTCGGACTTGCCAATAGTGAGCCAGTCTGGGAGAGATCCACACGGCGAAAACAACATGAGTCCTAGGTTTGCTCCACAAGCCAAGGGAATAATATTGGAAACAGTTCGGGGAAATTCAGGGCTGGAAGTCGTGCTATATACTCAATTTGACTCTTCACCGAGTTTTTCTCACTTACCAGTAAAAATGACTCGCAGGGTCAAACAATCCCCTTGAGTTCGCTCAGCAGACATGTCCAAGTATAACATCCACGGTGGGACGCCAATGATATCTCGCACAGTATTAATGAACTCGATACTCATGAAGCTAGGGGTGCTTTGAACTCCAACCACCTTCCCTATCTCCCAATTCTTCTCAATGTTTGCACACGCCAGAGGAATATTCGATCCACCTTCCCCATACAAAATGAGAGCTTTCCCCACCACATCGTCGCCTTCAAGAACTGAAAGATCAAAATTATCAATTGGCGAATTTCAAACAAAACTTCAACATCAACGAAGACTTTAACTTGAATTATTCATGACCCCAGGCATATCTTACCGGACTGGGCACTCTTATTTGAATAGTAAAGGTTCATTGCAGGAAGAACTCACACAAAGAAAAATTTGGGTCATTCATTATATCCCTTTTCCCAGGACCCAGCGTTAAAGGTCCATCTTTGGAGGTCATATCGCCACTTTCGCAACCTCGAGGTAAGTCGAGACCACACTGCTTCTTGTAAACAACTTCTTCCTAGAACACATTTTCCAATGAACCTTTTTCGATCAAAGGGTTCCCGATTGCATAAATATATACACTCTACTCACGATAGGCGGAGACAACACCGGCATGAAAGGATTCCACCGATTTTTTGGAGTTGAGCAGTGAGTACCAGTATCATCCACACGCTCTTTGAAAACTGACCAAGTGTGGCCTTTTGTCACTTTCTTTCCGCTATCACCCTTGTACTTGATGTCAATCTCAATGGTGGTATCTGACTCAACACCGGTACGGTATCGTACTTGTCGCTAAAAAAAATACTCGGTCAAAATTGAGGATTTCTCATTTTCTTATGGCAATTTTCACGCAATGAAGAGCTTCATGAATGCATTACCTTGCAGTTACACTCTTCAACCGCAGCTTATGACTTTCAAAATATTCCTTCAGAACATGACATTTTCCTGCAATGGAAATTGCAGTTCAACTTTTCAAAAATACCTACATTTACTCCTAAACAAAAGCAAATATTGCTGGTGGATCATTATGGGTTCAGAATCTCATATATGCTGTATGACCGGAATGTGCGCATGAGGTTTTTCGAAAATTTGGAGTTTTGCATATTGCCAGCTGAAGAGACCAAACCAAGAAGTGCTCAGGATTCAGGAATAGGGCATCCATATACATAGGTTTTGAATGAGATGGACATGTGTGCTGATTTCACCAGCTGGCTGAAACTGGTCCTAAACATTTTAGTTCCACTAAAAACTGAAGTAATGAAGAGAACAAAGCAACGTTTTGGGGTGAGGCCACAATAAGAAGTGTGAAAAATAGAAGTTCAGCAGGATCAGGTCTCTCATTGGGGTTCCGAGAAGTCGTGGATGTGAAAAGTCTGTCATATTTATGCAATAGAATACTTTTATCTTTATGAGAACAAGATTTTCGAAATCTTGAAATTACCATCGCCAAAAATGCTTAGAAAATTTCCCACTCGAACGATATTCCATAAAAACATGAAAGGAACAGATGAAATCAGATTTAAGCCTTTAATTTATAATGTTTGAATACAAGTAGCGCTGAAGTCATGGGAATCGACCATACCATCTTGATGAATCCATAGACTTGGCATTCTTCTTGGTGAAATGACACGATCACATCTCTGGCTTCGCCTCCATTTTCGTAAAGCTGCAAATCAGCGGAGGACCACCTTGTACCATTTTCAACCTTGTGCACAACAATCGCTCTTCCGGTAATGGAAGTATTCCCGTACAATGGGGTGTTGGCGTCCTTATAGGTTGCCTGTTGGGCAGGAAGTCCATCCAAAACGCCGAACTTTCCACTCAGGTCCCCAACCTCGTACATATCTATGGTTGCAAAGCCACTGAACGACGGGGTAGCTTTTGGTCGAGATGTGGCAATGGTTGCTGAGACTTCGAGGGGATTCCAGTGCGGTCCAGTGGTTAAACTCGGATACGAATTTTCCAGAGCACCCTTCAGTACATGTACATGGTACCCACCAGCTTCAGACAATAGGTGCTGAAGATCCACTTCCACAATGGTACGGGAATAAGGGCAGCTTTGACTGAACTTGATGGAACCGGATATAATTTTCTTATTGACATCATCTGTGCTCCATTCCAATGTGCTCACTTTACGCCCTTCGTTCAAAAGTATCCTGCATCACAATTACGGATATGACTTGAGAATTCGGACAAATTTGACTGTCAGCAAGAAAAATCCAATTTCTCTTCCGAAATGTCGCAACCTCCAATCGCAAACCCTTTTTCGCCAACATGAAATCTGGTTTAATATCTTTCTGTGTGTTCACCTGTGCTTCGGAATGAAACCTCAAGGAAGATGAGAAGACATCCTCCATGCCTCAGAAGTCAACATCTTGTCCACAAAATCATGACATGTATACTGACAAATCTGATAAAACGTCTCATTCTAAAATGAGAAACATTTCCATCACCTAAAGCTTGAATTAAATTTCGAAAATCCAACACATTTCCAAGGAAAATTCCTTATTGATTTAATGAGGTTACAGCATTCAAAAATATGTACGGTTGAACAGATCGGTGAAGAAAATCAACGCAAATGTCAGTGCATGCAATACATAAAATGCTGATGCCCAGAAAAAAATGTTCTCCACATACTCCAATAGAGTATAATCCAGGAACACCTTTTTATCCTCTATGACATTCACCCAAGGTCCCAATCCTGTGAGCATAAAGGAGCAAAAAAGAGGTATCACTCACTTGGCACAACCAACTCGGTTTCCTCGTGGTTTTTCATCCAACCCATGCACAACAATTGATCGGTTGATGATTGAGTGGATCCCGAACAAGGGAAGAAAATCATCATGAAAAAAGATTCTTGTCTTTCCACGATCAGCTTTGCTGCCTGCTATGGACAGATTTTGGTGCCGGGTTGCAAGATCACCTTCCTCGCAATACTCAGAAATCAATGGACAGAACTCGTAGTTTGCGCCTTTGGGATTGGCTTTTGTTGGGTTATAATGTCCTTTGGTGGAAGCACATCTGGAATCTGAGGCTATGGAGTCCTTGAAACTGGAGGGCTGATTCTCATGGATATGCCACAGGTGATGGGATGAGTTTGTTTGAGTTCCATCAACGTATACAAGGTCCTCAACGAACACCGTGGTCCCGCCACTGGGATCTCCATGTGCCTTCCAAAAAAAATGTGAAAGTATAAAATTAGCAGCATTGCACAATCCAAAAAATGAGGTTATATGTAAGGAAACCACGACAGACAACAAAATATCTTGGAACACATGGAAAGCTGAGATGAATGGTAACCTATATAGAGTCATGGACCACTCCATGTATACCACTCTCTCTGTACTGGGCTTTGAGCAAAGTACCAGTAGAAGATCTGGATTGAAAGGCAGTCCAAAAATTTCGAACTTTCCTTTGTCACATACATTTTGATTCAAACATGGAATTGATGAAATTTTCACCTAGATTTCATGTTCAGCTTTAAGATGTAGACAAAATATTTGCCATCATGAAAGTATTTCTTCCTGCTCCTCTGGAAAAATCAAATTCTAATTATTGTGGAAAACTAAATCATGTATACTTTATGCAACAAATTCCATGTGTGGAATTCATAAGCCCGAAGTTATCCTGAAAGTTTAAGAAGCCTTGAGGGCAAATTCATAAACCATTTCAAACACTTCAGGTGTCGCAGTTTGAATACAGTCTTGAAAAAATATTTTTCACAGTGACTCAGAAGTACTGTAATTGTCAGTGATAACGACCTGCCATGTACTGATATGAAACGGAAATTGCCCAAGAAAGCCAATCCAAATACTTTAGTTTTTACTGTCTACAAGTTGCTGCCTATTTGGACAAAAAAGCAATATTACACCATGAATGCCCCAAAAGTGTCCAATAAATGCACTAAGCATAGCTAAGACAAATACATCATTGACAGTGCATCAAATGAAATTGTGCACTGAGGTTTTGATTAACAAACACCCTGGCTTATGAACTACCCAGCAAATAATTTGGCGCTTGCAACCTGTGTTGCAAAGCCATTGGCAAGTCATTGGGACCCAAACATTGGGCTAAATTGGGCAAATGGTCATTTGGTCACTGCCCAATGTCTGAGAACAGGCATTCCCCCAAATTTTTGCCACTGCATGCTGGCATGAGTTGGGAACCCATTCTTGCATGCAATGGCCAATTTTTTTGGGGGAATGTCCCAATGAAAGCATCCCCCCCCCCCCCATGTCTGAAAGCAGTAGAAAAAATAAATAAATTCCCTCAAGTCCTGCTGTTTACTTCATTTTTCCTACTTTGTGGTAAACTCTTTCCTCTTTCTTCGTTACTTCATCTATGTGCTTTCTGTTCAGAATATTCCTTCCTACTGTTGTTACTTTCCTTTGAATCTGCTGTCCCGATAATGTGCCTGGGTTTTGAACTGGAGCCATCTGAGTGAAAGTCAGTCACCTTCACATCTAGCTAAGCACTCACAAGCTAGGTTAAATGGAAATACTCATGCTACTCACTAAATTTAGGTAATATCAAATTACTTTGGAAAATTAGCACCTGGAGTACTTTCCATGGGTAAAAGAAGTTCAGGAAATCATGTTCTGTGTGAAACACCTAACCCATATTTTGATCATTCAAAAATCTGACCTTTTCTACCTTGATGAAATGATTCTTAAAAAATTTTCTCTAGAAAACATTTCTGTTGACTAATGAAAATTGTTAGCAATGTTCTATATTAAATATCTGTTAGAAATGCAGAACCAAATACATTCTTGGAGCTGGATCATCCAGCTCCGAAGAATTGCAGTAGACTGTCTATGGTTCGCAGATTTGGACAAGGATGAGCCATACCCGATGATGGCCAATATGCATATGACATCTTGACCATCATCAAGGCTGCTTGGCGGCTTAGGGATGGTGTAAGATGCCACTGACCTGCGCAAACATTACCACTCCCGTGAATGGATAGTGAAAGATAGCTTGAGCCTTCAGAAGTGGTCTGGTGTCTTCGATGGTAGCGCAGACAAAGCGAGATTTGTCGTTGGCTTTGTGGATGACAATGGACCGACCCAAGACGGAATTTCTTCCGAACAGTGGCAAGGTTGAGTCCCACATTGAAGTCTGGGTCTCCTCCAAGTCCATGAGACCAGAGTGCTTGCCTGATAGATCCCCCAGCTCATACATATCCTCCGTTCCCAATCCAGTTTTCGGAGAGCTGGAAAAATCAACTTTGTATGGGTTGAAATGAGCTCCAGTCCCCATGCATGCATTTGTACCCTGGAAGAGAAACGGGAATTATCTTCTGTCAAAAACTCTACATGATCAACAGTTGAAAGGACCTAAAATTCATCAAGACTCAGAGCAATCTGAGGAGGTGAAATCGGAATGTTGAATTGGTCAAAGCAATGACGATGACTTTCAACTTCCAGGGAAACTTACTCTGGAAAGGCAGTTTTACACGCTCTTTGACAACAAGGCTACAATGTAGCCCCTCAAAATATTCATGGCAACGGACTCCACACCCTGTACATTAGGTTAGATTGAATGAGCCCTGCTCCACACAATTACGAATTAACACTGAAGGGTAAGCAACTGGGCCGTACTAGTCAGCACAAACCATTGCATTCATGTGGAAAATGTGAAATGAGAGATGTTGAACCGAAAACGAGAGACAGCTATACAGTGGAAAAAACTTGGAACTATTGGAAAAAGTTCTACTTCTTCATCCGAGTATTTTTTTATGTCTCAACAGGCGAAAAGATCCATTGCGCAGAATAAAATGTTTCTGGTGAGTAATATACTAATATCCCTTAACTTCAGTGGATGGAAGATGTGCTCACGATCACCATATTCAATCACGGAAAATATAATTTTCAGTCAATTTAAGCAGTGTTTTTTTTTTTCAGAAGATGCTGACAACATTAAATACAGTACCCACGAAAAAGCTAACCGTGGAATACGACTGTCCTGTCGACAGTTTTATTGATTTGTGTCATGGTGGAAATTTATTCTGTTCCGCGCATTACTTCAAAATATTTCGGAATGATGCTCCAAGAAATCGAAAAAATACACAATTCACACGGAACATTGTATAAGTGAAGGGCTCGCTATTTCCAGGATGAAGAATTTATTTCAGTTTGCTGGAAGTTATCTTCAGATTGATTTCCACTTCTTTATCTGGGTAACGGGAGTCGACGGCAAGGTCTCTATAAGAGATTCTTACATGCAACATTCACCAAGGAAGTAGGCGAGATTATGGTCACGCACCAATTCCCTTTCGCAGTAGATATTCCGAAGTCATGCTCTCCGGAAAACACATATTCTTTGCTGATTTCAAACCAGAATACATTTTCAGAGAGTTTATCCAATTTTTCAATTAAATATATTCTTCCATATTACGAACTCGATAGAAATTGAACATCATGGATACAAATGTATATAGATATTCATTAATTCCTGAAATGGGCAAATTTCTTGTATAAAGCAGGATGGAAGGCAGTATTAGCTTCTAAATAACATGTTCGGCAAAAACATTTCGAACTTTCTTGGATCAAATCGGGTTTGACATGAAACTTGAATCCAAAATGAAAATAACGAAAGGCTTCACTCAGCATCAAGACAGGGTTTGTGTGGCATTTCTGAGAAATGTGTTCCATCCTTCAGTATTGGGACATTCTGCTGAACATATTTTCAATCCATTATGAGAGGAATTATGTTCAATGTTCATCATTATAATAGAAAGGCAGTGGCAGTGAACTTCAAATTAGCCGCCCCTTGCAATCACCAATGTTGGTCTTCAAATTTCCCCAGGCTTTTCGATTACGAAGAATGGTCAGTTTTCCAACTAATATTTACGAGTGCGTGGATGTGAACTAAATCGATATCAACATGATATTCATTCAACCTTATGGAAAGCTTTCCTCGTCAATTGATCCCTTCTGGATGGGAGAGTTTAGCAAATGTAGGATATCACACCAAATTATATTGAGCAACTGATTTGAAAGGAATCATTTAAACCTTCTACCGCAAATTTAATCACTGAATCCATTCCTCTAGAATTCCAAACTTCCCGGTTTTCCACTCATCCCCAAAGAATAAGACCTGTAAGATTTGCATGGGTGAGGTTGTGGAGGTACATTCATAAATTGTCATTTAGGATGAAATTAAGATTAATCCACCAGCATGAATGCGGTTGTGCGTGGACAGTTGCGGAAAATCAAAACTCACCGGTACTATTTGAGGCGGGACGGGAAATTCGTGCACATGGTACATATTAGCAATTTTCTTGAGTCCTTGTAGATTGATGGTGATCTCGGTTGCCTCGAAGGGTGAAGTTTGCAATAGTGTAAAATTGCCGAACACTCCATGAGCGTTAAAGTAAGCGATGCCAGTCAGAGGAGTCAAATCAAACAACTTCGCACAAGAGATCAGATTGTCTCCATCCTTCAGGGCTAAGTAAAGATTTGGCGATTCGAGATGTTTGCCAGTGAGCCGCACTGTAGCAAATTGCCTCAAGCTTCTTGGAACCGGAACTGCTCCGACATGGGCTTTGCCCAACTGAGAAGTCAAATCACCAACTGCACAGGTTTCGGTTGGATGAGAGCCGCAACTGGCACCTTTTGCATCAGGGTCAAACCACTGGGAATTCCGGCATAGTTCCATTTCATTTTCAGTGGCTGCTGGGTCAACATAGTATATAATTAATTTCACGACAACCTCCAAATCCAGCATAATTGCTCCAATGAACAAGAAGCCTGCAATAGATGGGGATTTCTCAAAAGCACAGCGAGCAGGGGGGGGGGGGGGGGGGGAAAATTTCAATTGCGGTTTTTTTTTCCCAATTTTGATGAACAGGATCTACTCTTGAAAAAAGCTCTAGGAAGGAAACGTTCACGCATTACTGCTCCATTTCCAAAAGAATCAGTGAGAAGTTCACGTTTTTTCATATTTTCCCTTGTGTTTTTCCCCACTATTTAGTTTTGAAATCTTGGTCCACAGTTGCGAATGGAGGAAATATTTTCCAGTCTCTTATCCATGCGACTCGGCATTATAGGAAAATGGGTGAAGTGCGAGCAGTTACTGTAGGCTCTACATAAGTCTGGAGGGTCAGTAAACCCTGGGAGCTCATGAAGCACAGACCCCCGAGAGTAGATCAGGACAAAATAAAAAGGAAAAAAAAAAGGAACGGGTCACTCCACGGAGTGCAGGTCCAATCCCAGGTTGGAGAAAATTTTTTTCGGGGGTCGTACCTTTTTTTCAAATTTTCTAATTTTTTCCTGATCTTCTTCGACCGTCCGGCTGAATATAAGTCAAGGATCTTGTTCCCGGTCACCAGGGAATCTTTTCTACCTTTTGTATGACCCTGCTACACACTCCCATTTTTCTATTGCACCAAAATTATTATATCACATTTTGTGGAATTCTGTAGGGTGTTTTCACCTGGTTATAGGGTAGGTTGTGTTGTAGGTCTTGGGCATTTTTGATTTGTATGGTTCTATGTATTCTTCCAACAATTGTCCAGGTGATACTGGGCCCACCTTGTTTACCTTCTGTTAGTAACGAATGATTTAGTCTTGACCAGGTGTGGCTGGACACCACATACCATTTACATGTTTGATCTGCTGTCGTAGATATTTTTTCAATTCTAAAATTTGTGCAATGCCTTGTTAAGAAATTATGTGGTGAAAAATTTTCAAGTTTCAAAAACCTTGAAAATTTTTCGATTTTTTCTCTCAATTTTTACTATTGCAAGAAGCTGACCCACCAAAAGTGGGGACAGTGCGTTGAAAAGGGTCAATCTACAGGGAAAATGACATGAAGAGGTACCAGGAGTAAGGGATGTAGTAGCAAAGATGTGGGCTGGAGTTCCTGAAAACTGAGCACTGTAGCAGAGCAGATTGTCCAAGATCCATCAAATGAATCATCTCAAATTGAAGAAATTGGGGGAAATTTGTCCCATCCTCAACCATGACCTAATACTGGAATTCCAGCTTCAACACCACCACCCTTCTGGCCAAGGTAGGCGACCCACAGTGGGAAGGGTTCGGTTTTATTAGAGCCCAAAGCTGGCAATGAAGTAAAGAAGTGTATGCTAGACAAATGTACAGTTTTCTCAGGATGTCAGATGTTTTTTTTTCTACCAATCCTCGGGTGATAACACCCATCATTCAATCTGTTCAACACTATAACCTAATTTTTTGTGGGACTAAAATGTTGGCCCAGGGTGGTAGATCATGAGAGGGGGAGACTCTAGACTTGGACCGGATTGCAGCTCGAATTGCTCCACCCTCTGAAAATTGCCAGTGAGTTCCCTGCTCAAAAATCCTGTCAATGACAATTTTCTCTTTGTCCAGAATTTTTTTTTGGTCCCTCGGGTTCCTCTTTATTCCCGTGTTATAGGTATTCTCAAAACAAATCTTCCAAAAAAAATTTTTTCTGGCCACTTGCGTTTCATTGCAGGGAATGCATCTATTGGTGACCCACCATTCATGGCATATTTCAATTTTCAAAGTGCTCACGAATTTCCCGAACTCATATCATCCAATTTTCCGAGATTTTAGTGGTACCTGAGCTAACCAACGGAATACAAGATACATCCCGTCATGAAATTATTTGGAACTTCCGGACACATGACAAATCAGATAAACTAGAACATGTTGATTGGAACGTGAGCAGACGATTTAAATTTCATTCGCAGAATACATATATCCTATAATCACCTTGGGTTGTTGAATCCCACGAATCCGAAGTCTGCAAGGCCCAATTCAGACTCTTGGTTCCCCCAGCCAAAGAATACATTTCAGTGGCAACCAAGACGTAACTATTTCGAAATCCAAGTGGGGTGAAATCGATAGATCGGAACACAGCAGTGCCTCCAACAGCCACCCGGAAAGTAGCTCGCCAACTCCTGAACACTGGAATTGCTTCTGCCAGCACTGCGTTCTCCAAGAATGAGTGGTATACGATTGTCCCGCAAGCATCAGTGGACTTCCCATGAATCCTCACAGATCGGCCCCAAATTGTGTTCGTCATCCCCAGCAGTTCGATTTTGGGATCTGCGCTTGGTGATATGAAGAATTCTTTCGCGTCGAAAACGCTTTTCCCGCTTGTGTGCTTTGTAAAATCCACCCACCTAAGATAAAACGAGTGAATCACGCACATCAGAGCAAAAACATGGTGACTTTCTGCGTTATCACCCCATCAATGCATTGGAAAATTAATTTGAAAATATGAAAAGAGACCCCTCGTTTTGCATTTGCGGAATCTATTGCGCAAGTAATTTTGGTCTCAAGAAACCGAAGAGTTTGATTTAGAAGCATGCAGTTGCGAACCAATCGAATAGTCCAGTTCAAAACGAGAGTAGCGTTCGTTGGATAGCATTCATAAGTGAGGACATGATACAGCGCATACACGCGGGAGTACCATCTTCCTCATGACTACTTCGATTGGTACTAACTTTTCTTCGCCCAGACTGGTGCAAGGATCCTGTATGGTGTAATCCACTGGGTTCTCTTGGATACCCCAATCCAAAGATTCAACAATGGTTGTTCCTGAAGACTGTGACAAGTCTGAAGTGATTTTCACATCAGCCCCAGCTCGCTCCTGTTCGAACATCACTGAACCCTTTATTCCTCCTCTGGAAATTCTCGCCAGGAACCGAAGTTGAGCATCACACCAAGATGATATCAAAAGCACTAGGAATTGAAAATTTTTAGTAATTGAGAACGCATCAATATGCTGTGCTCCCGTCTCCAAAAGAAAATAAATACTGTTGCGAAGAATTTCGAATGACAAAATTTATGCGTAAAAAAAAAGTGACTCAGGAGCATTTTGTTGTGCGCGAAGAATCTTGTCACGGGTGATATGGATTCTCCGAGTTCATGGAACTGTGAACTTCACTACTGTAATATGCAAGAAGTTGGAAAGAAATACTGACCTAAAAACAAGCAACTTTCGGCACAGCAGATGAGAAAATATGAGTACATAAATAAGGGGTGCTGTTCATCGCATCCAATATTTATATCGGAACCGGAGCGATAACTTATTAGAGTGAATCTGAGCCTGTAAATTTGAGGGATTATTTTAAATTTTCCGAAATGAAAGAATTTCTAGATTGTATTCTTGATATAGCCTGGACGATAACATCTCACTTGGAAATGCCTACTTTGTCTGTCACATTTCGATATTTGTTTACATGTTTCATGCCGGAAGAGATATAGTCTAGATTTATTCAACAAAAATCTAAAATGCAAGCTCATTTATTCATTATACGCTTCCATGCATTTTTGTTTGACTGGAAATAAAAATGCATTTCCAGTCAAATGAAAATCCTTCTGCTGAAGAGTCGGAAGGGATATTTTACTTTGGTAACAGAGGGTCAAACGAGTATTACCTGTCTCAGGATTTCTTCGCGGACACAATGTATATATACAATGAACTCACCAGGAATGATGGAGTAGAATAGAGTCAAAACAATTCGCATCTTTTTTCACTGCTCCTGCTGGTCACCTACCGATTCCGCTAGGAAAAAACAAACAAGAGTCGTCAAAAAAGTGGTAAGTTTCTGATGAAATCACACCGAAGTTGCTTCAAGAATTCATGTATTATAAAGGAAGTGAAGCTTCACACCGTTAATATCGCGCCATAATCCGTCTGTTCCGTTTAAATCGAAACTAATGGGACACTTTTCAGCCGAGAACCGCAATTTGTTTAATATTCTTTCGGGACGTGTAGAACAGCTTCTACGCGAACTGAGGTCGGAATATTTTGAGGAAGTCTCGCAAGAATTTATTTTGAGGGTCGCACAGTATACGGAAGCCAAGAAAAAATGTGTTCCCAAAAGATAAGGTGAAACGGAGGCCAGTGGAAGTCAGACACAGATCATTTGGTGTTTTTCCAACAAAGGAATGGTCATGTGACGGAAGAGGAAATATTCTTAACCGTGATAAGAAGTTATGTGAGCATATTGAAGCAACAGTACCGAGAAAGTTCTGGACAGAATGCGCCCCTATATTCTCCGAGATGGGTTGAAAAGTAAAGGAAGTGATTATCACAAACGTGCACTTCGAACTTCCTCAGACTCAGAATTGCATGAAATGACAAGATACGGAATATTCAGGAGTAACGCAGCCAGGATCTCTTCACAGGGGAGATGGTAAGAAAATCACAAGCAAAGCACTTATGCGAAACGAAGTTCGCACGGGGGCTTTTAAGTTCAATCCGAAAGCCCTGGGGTGAGGACCGAAGAGAATGGCAGGAAACATAAAGGAAAGAATCGAACATGCAATGGAAAATAGCAGGTTCCAAGTTGGAATCTATCCAATGCGGAACCTGAAATCAAATGAAAAAAATACTATTATGGAACGAAACCGCAGTCCAAGTGACTACCGGTGGACCAGTTCCTGCCCCTAACCCACTCGCCAACAAGCAGCTGCTTCAAACAAAATTTAGATCTTTATCTTAAATGAGGGAGTTGATCAATATACTTTCAGACTCTCATTGTTTGTTCTCCCAATGCATCTGAAAATAAAATTCTGAATTCTTTTTTAATTAAAGCTCAACTCCCTGATAAAAATGTACACAAAAAGAATAAACTCATCCCATCAGAGGTAACCAAACCTAAGTTTACATCCTTCCCATTTGAAATGCTTGCTAAAGGAAGATATACCCTAGAAGACAAAAATAAAGGGCTCCCCGGAGGGCAGCGAGCAAGTGGATGTGGAACCAGTTCCAGGTTGGAACTTGGGCGCATACCGCAGAAATAGAGTACAAAATGTTAATTCTATCTTTTAGGGAAGGGTATATATCACTCCAGTGATACAGTTGAAGATGTTCCATTCGGATGAGTGATCATAGATGATTATTTTAGCAAAGCTAGGTTAATTTAGCTTAGGTTCTGTCAGTTTATGTTAGGCTATAGGATTGTTGAGGATAGGTTGGGTTGGTTGATGATTGGCTAGGTTAGGCTTTTTTAGGCTTGCATACATTTGTTTCAGGCGAGATCAGTTTTGGTTTGGTTAGATCAGTTCATGTGGAGAAGCTGCCAAAATTTTGCATGAAGAAGGATGAGTATATGGATGGATGGTGGTTGGATGGCTGGACAATCTTCCACAGAAATATGAACCACTCCTGTCAATGATGCCACGGTGAACGTTCAGAAATTCTGGGGATGCCTTGCTGGTTTCTCCAGTATTTTTTCATTTTATTTTTGAAAACCAGTCTGGGTATTTTACCTGGGCGCAATTCCTGTTGCCGAAGGATAACGGATGGCAGTAAGAAGTCCGGTGTCACTCCCAATTCCACGAATCAGATTTGAAATTGAATCGAAAAATGAAATAGTTGCGGGGCGACAGCCTCCACAGCTACCTTGAACACTCCCGAGATCTCGAAGTGCTTAACCAGTGATCACATTTTCAAACGAAATTAGTGCGGGAATTTTGGGCAATACATCTTTGTGCTTCCATGTCTGAGAATATTGTTTTCCGTGCTCAAGGAGTGACTCCGCAAGTATTTCATGAAGTTATGAATGCCTATTTGCATTACTTTTTCAAGAATTCGTAGAGTAAGTACAGAGAAATTTAGAACTTACGAGCAATTTCATGTTCCTCCATCCCGATTCAAAATGGGATCGTGGATATTGTACTGGAAGGCATGCAGCAGTTGCATAAGCATTTCGTCAATTCCATTCAATCTTCCGTTCATTCTTTCCTTTACGGACCTGGAGCGGGATGGCTGTTCGCACATGCCTCAGGATATTTTTATTTTGTTTGATGATTTCGAAAGTGACCGGACTGCCGTTTCCTCAAATAGCTTTGGAAGGTGAGAAAGTTTAAGCAAAGGAAGTTTTCCACCAATAAATGTTACCCTTTTCTCACAATAAAAACAGATTTTGTAGCATCTCTAATCCCAGTGTCTCCGATTGAAAATATTTGGGTAATTGATGGGCGCAATTGCCCTGCTTGAGCCATACCCTGGTTTGGGTTTCCACTGCCAACAGCTATTGGTGAAATTTTCGCCACCTGAAGCAACTCGCAAAGCGGGATGGGTCAGTATTTTAGCATTCGAAATGATAAATTGCCTTTATGATTGATGTCCATGAAATTAATATAGTGACCCGGTGTGACTTGAAGTATTGCGGTTGACACCATACGAAGTTCTTTTAAATTTGTCGAATAGAGGAGGTGGAGCAACTCTAGTAATTCAAACCGAAAATAAGCTACTCATTCAACACCTTCACTTGCTTCAATCTGTCCAGGGGGAAAACATTTTGCTCGCATCCAACGGGAGGCCCTCATTCAGAAGCTGCTTACAGAGGACTTATATGGCATAGCCAAAAATGTCATCGTCTTCATTGTGGACGGGATGGGATTGCCACTTGTGGCAGCATCTCGAATTTACAAGGGACAAATGAAGGGGAATCCCGGAGAGGAGACCATGCTGTCTTTTGAGAAGTTCCCCAATATCGGTTTGATGAAGGTGAGAATTGATGGATGTCATGGTTATTCACCCTCTCTGAAAAGGCTTGTCATTTGTACAGTGTTGTATGCTTCGGAATTCCGCACCCAAATAATTTAAATATTTTCTCATGTGCGTTGAACTCAACCTTCGCCGAATATGTTCAGCCAGCGGGAATTCACGGGTTTATTGGTCTTGAAATCCCTAAAATATCTTGCTCCAATACAAATTGTTCATACTCAGTGTTCTTCACCCTTTTGTTTTATGCCTATGTAAGAGGCGCTGTGCCATAAACTAAGGCTTGTGCCAGAACGTTCTTCTTGTGTATATTACTTCTAAACTATTCCTTTGTAAGGTGACTATCCTGAATGGGTTGCAATTTGCATCGATTTCACCGAGACAGATCGTTGTGTAAAGCTCAGAACTGCCATCAGTACATGATGCCAACAATTATTAACAGCACTGATTTCAAGCATAATTGTTATGGGCTTGTGGAAAATAACCACTCTTACATTTTACTCCAGACTTACTGCGTGGACAGCCAAGTTGGAGATTCCAGTTGCACAGCTACCGGTATTATGACAGGTGTTGGAGGTTTGTTCAAGACTGTTGGCATTGATGCACACGGAAAACATGGGGATTGCCATGCTACCCTCAAAGTGAAGCGTCACTTCCCGACTTCCATCATGACACATGCTCAAAATGCCGGCAAGGGGACTGGTGAGCCAGAAATGTTCTATGTACACAAATATTTTTCAATGCGATCTGCAGGAACATAATGGGGTAACATTTTGTTACTGGAACAGCTAAGCATTGTATAATGCCACACTGCTGCATCCGCCAAAGAAACAAGAGAAATTAAAGAATCCCTCCGAGATTCTGAACAATCTTTCCAAATGCTGAAGCAAATTATTTTTTGTAAAAGTCAGATGCCACTTGGACATCAATGCAGAAAATTACAAAATAACTCCTCTATATTTGATACCAGTATTGAATGAGCAGCAACGATACACAGCAACTAATTACCTATTGCAACTTGTGTTGCAAAGCCATTGGCATAGCATTGGTGCACAACATTGTAGCAATGCCTGTTTGGCCACTGTCCAATGTCTGGGAACCAGACATTGCGTCATAAAATCTGTCCATGCATTGGTTGCCAGGCAGAAGTATATAGTGCACAAAGGACCATGATAATCTTTTATGATAAATTTCATGCCACGTCGACCATGATTTTGTCTCCATGCTGTGCAGAATTTTCTGACATCAAAAGCTGCTGCCCTGAACTTATTTCAGCAAAGCAAAAATTTGAAATTTTCATGCCACCTTGACCATGATTTTGTCTCCATGCTGTGCAGAATTTTCTGACATCAAAAGCTGCTGCCCTGAAAAGGGGAGAAATGCATTGACTTGAAACTTGATTGGCACATCTTGGGATGCGCCAAAAAGAAAAAAAAATTCCCAGAAATGGGGCAAGATGAGCCAATTATAAAAATTGGCACTCTCTCATCAAAGGGAGAAAATCTCCCTCCACCAAATTTAAACTTGGGTTATTTAACCACCCTGGAGCAGGACAAAAACACCACTAGCTGCTGGTGAAATGTGAAAAAGGAGTATCTATCTTCCTAAAACAATTTGTCTTCAAACTTTTCCTTGAACCTCTAAACATGTTAATTTCAAGCTGTCCAAATTTAATTTTACTGCCCTATTGAAAACCAGTCTGATGGAAGTAAGTATTTTCTCACCAAAATATATTGGCACAGTTTTCTCAACTGTCAAGAACACCCAGTTGCTGGGAGAAAACCAAGTACTCAAACTAAAAAAAACAACAGAAGAATGTTATTGCTCAACACCCATCAACACCTGGTGTTTTGAACTTACCAAATCTGTACACCTGCAAAAACTGTACCAACAAGGGCAACACAATTTGTGTGAAACCCCTGATTTTTTCTGGTGAACAAAAGTTGAATTGTGAGAAACAGCCACTTGAAATGTGTGCATTAATATGTTTGATTTTTGGTTTTAGAACTTTTTGAGAAAATATCTGATGTACATGCTGTGTGAGAAGACTTGGTCCAATACTGGAATACTAAGTCTTGGAAAAGAATTGTGTTGTGTGAGGCTTTTTGTTCAACTATTTACTACAAGTAAAGGTCAGTGCTTTCGGGCAGAAAACCCCTGGTTGGTTTGCGCACTTACAAGGCACTGTGTTTCAATTCCAGCTAAATTTTATTTTTATTTTTGTGGATAAAATGTAAAACAGATTAAGGTGAACAGCTTGAAAATCTCTGCATTCAATTGTTTTCCTCCTTCTCAATAGGTATTCCTGCATCTATCAGAATTAAACCAGGCAAAGTCATAAGTGTGGCTCTCAATACTTATTTATTACTCTTTCACATTCACAACTTGTCCATACATTCACAAAAAATCGTATCTCAGCTAAATGAAAACAAAGCAGAACAGAAACAAAGAGAATTGAACATAATTATGGGACTGAAAGAAGCATACCTCTAAAAGAACATATCAGCAGAACGACTACATTGACAAAGTGCTGCAGAAGCTTCGTTCTTCCATGGGAGGATGGCCCTGTAGGCAGCACCCAAGTCACCACATCCATCATCAATAATATTCCTATTTTTAATGGAGACAAAAGACAGTCTTGGTTCAAGTGGTGGATGCTATTCAAACTTTCCCTCACCAACTGCAACATCTTCAACAACCAGCTAAAAGCCTTGCTACTACAAAATATGAAAGGACCAGGCAAGAATTTTCTTCTAGTAATACCTTTATAGTTAGAGTCAGACACAGCAAGGACCATGTATGCAAAGGAGAAGGAAAAGGCTGATGGCGTCAGTGACAAGTCAGACTTTTTTTTTTGCTGGTCAGCATTTTTTAAAAATTCATTTGAAATTTTTTCTGGTATTTTTTGCAGTGACTTGAATTGGAATATTTTAGCCAGTCTAGTTCTAACAACGGATTTCTTTTGATCTCTTTTCTAGGGTAAATCAAACAAAAATATCAATACAGCATTTTTTCAACTTAAAATGAAATAAAATACAAAGTACATTCAATTTCACAATTGGCAGAAATAATGGTATGTTTATAAAAATATTGTACCATGAAATTAAATGCACATGAGTCTTGATTTGTAGATCTTGAAGTTGATGGTGGTGATGCTCCTGGTGCAGACAGCATAAGGAAGGTGTGTTGTAGAAAAAGGTATTTTCTTGTTGAGGTGTACCAGTTTTTTAGGATAGTTAATGATTGCATGTAGTTTTGTTAATGTATCATTGCCAATATTTTCTTCAAGCCCTTGATGTCATAAGTTAGCAATCAGGAAGTTGATGGTCACTGGTGATTTCTTGATAATTTCAGCTTTCACTTCTCCTTCAGTGGTCTCTGGGCTTCCTTCCAGGGTGGATATAGTTGTTGTGGATGAAATAAGACACACTGATGAAACCAGGATAGATATGGATAGGAGGATACTTCTGCTCCAGTATCCACTAAGAATTTGACAGGTACGCTGTTAATGGAAGTGGGTAATATTATGACCAGTAGTTTCTGGGATATCATGTTTGAAACCTTGGTCAATACTTGTTTCTTGAGTCAGATTTGTCAATTTTGAATTCTTTTTGAGGTAATTCTTCATCACTTTCAGGTGTATCTTCCTCCAGATGGTTGATTGTCCTCCTTCCAATGTCATCAGAAGGTTGGTCTTCTCTTGATTCCAGATAGTTTCTTCATTGAATAACATTTGTGCTTTTGCTTTGTGGTATTTGGTGAGGGCTTGGTGTTGATCTTTTTGGAGATTGGCAATGGTTGTATGGACATCCAGAATTTTAAGGTATTCTGTCATTTCTCCTTGGAGTAGGAGATTGTCCCTTGTATCAATGGTTATGTGCAGAGGTTGGCATATTGTTGCTGAAGTTCACACATTACTACACCATAACTGATTCTCTTCACTGCAAATACTGACCCATATGTAGCTATGAGGATCCCCCCCCCCTCAGAACTCATCTGATGTGCAGAATTTTCTCACAGTCCCACTGTGAGACAAGGCGCCAAATTGGAGCCAAAACTGTAATCCAATCGGCGCTTCACCGGAATGCACCGACACAAACAAAAGTTAAACTGAATCCTACAAAAGGGGTGTCCTGAAATAAAATGCGAAATGAATTGGCAGAACAAAAGCCCTTGAGGCCAGAAAAGGAGAGCGATCCCCGGAAATGGGATAAAAAAAATCGCCGAAAAAGTCGGCGCCTCCTTTTGACAGGGGGACATCGACTTCTCTGAAAAACTTGGGGTCATTCAACCCCTCAAGACTTCGCGAAAACACAAACCAGCTTTCAAGGAAGAGACGAAAAATCTTGTCTCCTATATCATAAAACAATTTGTCTCCCAAATTTGGGACTTCTCGAGCTGTCAAAAACTCGAGTTTAGAAATGCTCAACTGGCAACTTTATAGTTTTAACAGCTTCGCAAACTGTCAAGAACCTTGTTTTCCAGCAGAAAACTAATTTAACGAATGGTTGAAAGATTGTAAAACGTCCACCGAATTTTTGGGAAAAATACACATTTATGAAACCTCTGCGAAAGCAGCAGATGTTACCACCTGGTGTTTTCAAATCTGCGCAACAAGGAAGACCCGCCAAAATTGGTGCAAAATTTGTATATAAACCCCAGAAAATTGGGTAACACACACAGTCAAGTTTAGAAGGTCGAACTGCTGAAGTTGTGTTCTTAAAATTGAAATTCGGTACTTAGAAAATTCTCCGCTGTCAGGGTGATTTTGAAACATCGCAAAATCGAAAGCTTTGGTACTTTGCTTCTCCCTTGGTTTCAACCCACTTTTGTCAAGAACGGAACTCGTCTGTCTTAATTTATCTCTTTAAAAAACCGCGTACAAATACCTTATCAGATCAGGAACTTGAATTGGTTACAAAACTTTAATCGTAAAGGAACTCAAGTCCACTTCTGGACCGCTTGAAATTGTACGACTTGGATTGTGTTGATTGCTGTCATTCTTGTGTGTTTGAGTGTGTATACCTTATTTTCTGTATGAACTGTGTGTAATTAACTTCATGTGTGTGTGTGTGTGTGTATCAAAGAAAGGTCTGCGATAGTAGGGAGAAATCCCGGTCGGTTTGCGCCCGGCCAATTGCCGTGTTTTGATTTATTTAGCTACTATCTGAAATCCTTGAATTTGGAAAACTCTGCTAAAAACCGCAATCAAGGTGTAAGGCTTGATTAATCTAAATTTCACTTGTAAAACCTTACAAGAAATTGGTAGCACAGCGTGGTTACGATCCGCAGAGAAAATTTTCAAAAGGTTTAAAAACTTCGAACCTTACATTCTTACAATCTTCTCTTGAAAAAGTCTTCCACTGCCTAAAAACAACTGATCTTCTGTTGATATCTGTTAATATATATATTTAAATACTCCGTGAAGAAAAGAAATCTTTGAACAAACTTCTAAAAAATCCTTGAGTTTTTTGTGTACAAAATCTAACAAAGCATCCAGAAAATCTCTCTCTGTGGTAAGAAAGCTTCTATTGTTTGACCTTTTCTTGTCTCAGTAAAACCAACGTTTGGTAAGAAAAATCTTTTTCTTGTGAGTATTGTGAGTATACAAACTTTGACTCTTTTCTTGCATCTTGAAACTAATTTAAAAGAAGAAACATGTGTCTTGGGAAATATTCCTGAAAATTTTTCTGTGAACTGTCAACAAATCTTTTCCTACTTCCAATTCTCAATCTATCGTGAAAATGAGAACTGAGAGGCCTGTTACCAGGCAGCCCACTACCCAAAATCCAGGGGGGCCCAACCCAGAAAACGAACCAAATTTGGTCCCCTCTGAGCCTCTTGGAAACCAAGATTCACAAGAATTAAGGTTGACAGCTGGTTCTCCTCCGTTGACCATACCAAATAAATCTAAAAGAAAGCCTGGAAGACCTCCAAATACTCAGAGGAGGCCCCCAACTCCTCTTTCTGAGGATGATACTAATTCAAATGACTCCTCCATCATTGGACAGGAGAATCCAGACCCGATAACCGAGCTCATGAAGCTCAGTAATCTAATCATGAAAATTGATAAGGTCATCAAAATTTCTGATGACGATTACAGTCAGTTACAGCTCAAAAGGTTTAAGCCTGAGCTACCAGAAATCCTTAATTTCTTGAACAATCTTACTGGCAATCCTTGGTCAGCCTCCAAAAATGAGGAAGTTGAAAAGCTAATGGACCAGCTCAGCCTCATTAAAATATCCTCTTGGGAAGACATGAAAAATGGCTGGAAATCTAACTTAAGACCTATGGTAAAAGAAATAAAAGGAGTTGTCTTTCCTGACCCTCCATCTGAACAAATCTTCTTCCAAAATCAAAAGGGGATGCTTGATCCCTCCAATCCTGCCCTAGACAGGGTCCTCAAAACCTATGGAACAGGCAATCCCTTAGCTTCCCCTGAGGAAGTAATTTCAAGATACAAAAAGAAAAGAGACTCTCCCGCCTTTATCAGGTTCAACGGAGATTGCGACCAAGATGAAAATCTCGACAGTATTTGGGAAACCTTCAGAACAATTCATGAGGCTCCCACTTATCAAATTAAACCTGAGAAAAGAATCAGTCTTCTAAGATCTCACCTGACCGGTGAAGCCAAATACATAACTTCAATGTTTCAAGGAAGACAAAAGGAAGAAGACTACATAGCTCTAGTCAAGTACTTGTTTAACAAATATGGAAAGATTTCCTCTTCTGCCCAAAGGCTATACAGAGAATTGGAAAAATTAACCACAAGGGATGAGTCCCTATCCAGGGCTGCTGAATACACAGATTTGGCTACTAATCTTATTGGGAAAATTATCAAAGTAGAACCCAACGCTAAATCAGTGGATATGAGAGTTTGGCCCATTATACAAGCCAGACTAACAGCCCATATGATGATAGATAACCTGATGGCAAAAGCCTCCTATTTTGAACAACAAAAATGGGAAGCCAACCCAGAAAGAAAATACTGGTGGCTGAGAATTCAGTTAATGGATCTTGCTGAAAGAGAAGCTCCCATCTCCACAAGAGTCATCTCCTCTCACAAAACCGGAGTAAAAATTCAGAAACAAAAGAGATCAGAATCTCCTGAAAAGGAAGAAGAGTTTCCCAAAAGGCAGAGAACTTACTCAGAACTTAAGGAGGAGAAACCTAAAGCTCCTAATACCCCCAAATACTCTAAACCCTACCAACCTAAATTTACTCCCAGAAACGGGAAAACTTTTGAGAAAAGAACGTGGAAATGCATCTTTTGCAATCAGGGTCATTCCCCTCTCTTCTGTGAAGATCTCACTCTTGAGAGTGAGAATAAAATCATACGGGAAAAGAGACTCTGCTACAATTGTCTCAGAGACAACCATAGCGTACGTGAATGCCCAAATAAAAGAAGGTGTATCACGTGTAATGGAAAACATCACACTTCTATCTGCCCTCAAACGGGGGGATTGTTCACTAAAACTGATAGTGTTCAGCCAAATTCCAAACCAGAATCTCCAGTTGAAGACAACTTGTTAAAGGAGTTGGACGAACTAAGGCAACAATTCAGTGAGAGAGATCTTAAACCCTCAATTAAGAATATTAAAACTGACCCTCAAAATGACTCTCAACCCAAATGACATAAAACTGTGAGAGTGAACGTATCCACTAATCCCTTGTCAAACTCATTCCTGGAAACAGTTGAAGTAAAAGTAATGCCTCCTGGACAAAAGGCTTTTGCTCTACTCGATACTGGAGCACAAACTACTCTTATCACGGAGGAATGTGTTAAAAGACTTGGGTTGTCTCCCAGAGCAACTGACTGCAACTATATAATTCAAGGAGTTAACAAAATGGGAGAATGTTTAGAAACAAATAAAGTTGTTCACCTCACCCTCAGAAATAGAAGTGGAAAGGGTTTTCCCCTAGCTACGTATGCCCTGGTCGTGCCCGTAGACCATGCCTGGTCAGGGTCCAACCCAGAAATTCTCACCTGGATGAAAACTCCATCTCAAAAGGCTCTACTAGCTGACCCCCACATTACTGAAACTGAAGCAATTTGGTGGGATATCATTATTGGGGGAATTGACATGATGACTGTTTCCGGTTCTGGAACCAGAAGACTATACAAAACAGACCAATTTTGTATTCAAGATACCATGTTTGGTGGAGTAGCAAGGGGCTTTCTTAGTGTCAAAGCTCCCTTCAAAACTCACAGAATAATTTTATTTTCAGCCAAAGTTAGAGAAGAGAATCTTGAAGATACTCTGCTTAATCAGGAGATAACCAACCAATTGGTACAAGACAGATTTGATATCTTTGGTGAAAAGGACAAAGACAAAGCAGATTCAAAAAAAGAACTGCAAATCTATCTCAAAAAGCTAAAGCTAAGTGAAACAGGCAGAGTCATAGCTCCTTTACCCAAAACAGCAAGATTTCCTCAAGACTGCTGTAAGAACCTAATCACAGGAGAAATCTGAATCAAGTCTGTTATTAACCTCCTAAGAAAGGGAGGATTGCTGGCCGAAGCCTACAAAGAACAAATAAACAACTGGGAGAAGGACGGAGTCATCACCCCCACCTCTCTTGAGGAACTTGATGAAAGGGGGACTCCATATACAGAACTTCCTCATCATGGAGTAGCTAGACCAGAGAGTAAAACAACCCCTGTTAGGGTTGTCATAGCAGGCAATGCCGCCGACAAGGGTAAAACTTCTTCTAACGACTTCCTTGACCAAGGACCTAACATCTTACCTGTCATACCTGATATCATAAATAAAATAAGATGTTCAAAATACTTTGGAGTGGCCGACATAAAAAAGGTCTTTCTTCAAGTTCAACTAGCTGAAGAAGACCAGTGGCTCTTAATAATCAGAATGCCTGAACTGCAGGAAGATGGCTCTATCAAAACCCGTTTCTTCAGATTTTTAAGGCTCCCTTGGGGCATAAGTTGCACCCGTTTTGTGCTAAATGCCAGTATAAGATTCCTTTACAGAAAAGCTCACCAAGAAGGCATCCTTACTGAAATTGAGCTCCAGGAGCTCAAAGAAAATACTTATGTAGATGATGTGGATGTCTTTGGACAAACCTTTGAAGAAGTCAAAACTAAACTGGACAAGGTTACAAATATCCTCAAAAGCGGTGGCTTCATATTAGATAAATTCAGAGCCCACCCTGAAAAGGTCGAAGATATGTCAACTCAGAAAGCTTACAAACTTTTGGGGCTGTCCTATTGTCCTGAAACAGATACCTTCTCATCTTGTGCTGACAAAGTTACTGAATTTGTTAATCTCAAGAGAATCACTAAAAGACAAATAGCAGGAATCATTGCTCGAGTATATGACCTAATGGGATGGGCAACTCCCTTTGTTACCTTAGCCAAATTCCTATTTCAGACCTTCAATGATCAACATCCCAAAGCTGCCTGGGATTCTAAATTGTCCTTGGCTGAAACACAAAAATGGAAGGCCATAGCTGAGTCAGCAGCAAAACTAAACCAAATTAGAATTGAAAGACATCCTCCAATGGATCCTACTCTGAAGAGAGAACTGCATGTATTCACTGACGCCAGTGGTCTAGCTCTTGGTGCAGAAATTTATTTTGTCTGTGGAGATCAAGTTACCCTTATTAGGGGAAAATCCAAACTTATCCCTTCCAAGCAAAGGGAAACCTGTGAAGGAGATTCAAATGAGAAATTTTGAGTAAACAGACTTGAATTGTCAGCAGCCTGTTTGGGACTGAGACTTGTTCTGGAAACTATGAAGTCCATGGACATCAAAATGAACTGTGTCCATTTTTGGACTGATTCAGAGGTAGTTTTACGATGGATTAAGTCAGGAAAAATCTGATCTGTACCATATATTAGAACCAGAATTGAAACTATTCTAGGGGGATCCCTGCCCTCCAGATGGAGGCATACTCCAGGTGTTGACAATCCAGCTGATTTAGCTTCTAGAGGGGTCAAATTTGAAGACCTAACACCTGATTCAATATGGTGGAAAGGACCTAAATGGTTACCTCACCCATTAGAATGGCCAAAGCAAACTATCAAGATAGGAGTTTCTGCTGCTAGAATTAAACCAGTAGTTTCCACTGAGATTGAGCTTACACTTGAAAAGGTTTATACAGGAATCTCAGATGATTGGAGCAGAACCATCATCAGAACCACAACCTGGTTAAAGATTAAAGAGTTTTTCAGACACAGGGCACAAGTTAAAAAGGGAGTCTCACTAGACAAATGAAAAGTTGGAAAGCCCTTCCATTCCCAATCTGATGGACTCTTTAAAAAGGGCACAGGGTTTCTGAATAACCTTGCTCCTTGCAAACTATATGAAGGCATTGTTGAAACTTTTAGGGTGGTCCAAAGACTCAAATCCCCAGAGGAATGGCATACTCTAAAATTGGGAGAGATAGTGGAAAGAAAACCAGATTTGGTTTGGAACGAAAGACTGGGTCTGATTCTTTCAGTCAGCCGTCAAGCGTGAGACAAAACTTTTAAGTCTTACAAGGGGAACTTAGCAAGATCAGCTCTCATTCATTTACCATCCCCTAAGAAAAAAGACCCCCTAAACTTTGTGAAAGCATTGATGAAAACTTTTTATGAAGACTTAGGACATGCCTCTCCTAATGCCCTCCCAACCTTCATGGGGAACAGGAAAACCTAATTTCCTCGGTCTACAGACCGTTTTTGGTATTCTTTTTTAACATGAACCACGTCCGCAAAACTGCGGTTTGGGAAATACGGAGGAACGCGGGGAGAAGGTCTGAAATCTATGTTACCTATTGTCCCATTTGCTGCAACCGATATTGACTTTGTGGGACCTTTCAGAACACCTGATAGAGTAAAATTCTCCATTTGTGTCTTCTCTTGTGCCCTGACTAGAGCCATTCACTTAGAACCAGTAATGGACCTCACTTTAAAATCCTTTATTGACGTCTACAAAACATTCTGTAATAAAAGAGACATTCAGCCCTCCGTGTTGATTTCAGACAATGCAGCCACCTTTAAAGCTGCATGGCCACTAATCTTACGGGCAAAACATATGCAAATCAAAAATAGAATTAGAGGTATCCAATGGCATTTTAACGCCTCTAGAGCTCCCTGGTGGGGAGGTTTCTATGAAAGAATGATGCGCCAAATTAAAGATAGACTGGCAAGAGTTTTCAAGGGACTGCCTTACAAAAGTCCTAATGCACTAATGGCAGCTCTTTCCTACATCGAAAGACTAATAAAGTCTAGGCCATTAACTTACATTTCTGACGACAGAGACAATCCTATGCCTGTAACACCCTCCATGTTTATCAATCCCTATCAGGCAGATCCCTCTTTTAATCCCCAACTGTATGGGCCCCCTCCTGTTCAGTTTCTGGAAGGATCCAAAATTGGTCTTGGCCATGCTGCCAAACACAGAATTAAACTTATGAAGAATATTTGGAACTTCTTTTATGAAACTTATTTACGAGAGTTAAGACAATTCCCCACTCAACGGGGTCCAGAAACAAGCCTACAACCAGTAGTGGATCAGATTGTCTTCCTAAAGAAAAATTATTTCGAAGAAAACACTCTTCTCAATAGATTGAAATGGAGACTTGCCAGAATTGTCAGTCTTCATGAAAGCCCAAGGGATGGCAGAATTAGATCTGTGGATGTGGAGACTACGAGAACCAACCCTGACGGGTCTTGTACAAAATTCTTATTGAAAAATCAGTCAGTTCAAAACCTGGTGCCCCTAGATCGTCTGAGACTCTGCTGTCTTTTCTTTAAGGATTGGTCGGAACCTTCAAAAGTGAGCAAGAAACCATGAGAACAAGCAATTGAAGTTCAAAAGACTTTTATTAAACAAAACTGTGCAAAACATGATTACAAAAACCCTTCAACCAAAAGAGAGACCCTTCACAAAAACACAATTCCGCCGAAAAATGGGGGAGTTCTTTAAACATAATGAGAAAGAGATGCCATATCTGCAAACTCTATACCTCCCTCTCCCACAACCCAGGCCTTGTCCCCTACTTTTGATATTATGAATTTTCTCTGAGAGGAGTTTCCAATTCGAACTGATGATCCCATGACGAAACGTCCAGACACAGCTCTCTTGGGGTCCGAGCACAAGAAGTCCGCAGAGAAGACCTCCAGGAACATCTTCTGACTTAAGATCTTGTCCATCCTGAAAGGGAGAAAAGAAAAACATTGTAAATAATGAATTTAAAAACCACCAGTTTTTCGAGAGACTTACTGCCTGAAAGGATCACCTCCCGATCCAATAACTGCCGGGTTGATATGGAAAGGTCCATTCCCAAAACACTCCTTGGGACCATGATCCGTAGAATGATGATGAGGTAGTCCTGGGGGAATCCCTGGAGCAGTTTTCCCACTGTCCAGCCAATATGGGCAGCTACCAGCACAAGCGAATGCCCCCCAAGTTTTGTTCAGACACTGGGTCCACTCCAACCCAAAGCAAATAGCTGCAGCATGAAGCTGGGCAAAAAACAGATAGGCCCAAGTATGTATGTGGCCAAAAGACAACTTTGTACAATCTGATCTATCAAAAGCTGCAAGATGCCTAACCGGAGTTGGTACTGCCCACCACCCCTTCCCGCCTGGAGCCCCTTGCCTTTTTCCAATTTTAGTTTTTAAACCATTATACAAAGCCATCTGAAAGGCATGACCGGCGCTTTCACGCCCTCTTTGACTCAGAATTAGAACCCCGTTATTTCTAAGGGGAATTAGAGGAACCCCTTGCAAGTCTAGATCCATTTTTTCTGTCAAATATGTATTACTCCCTTGTGCTAACGCAGGGGGAGCAGAAGCACCCAAAGCCAGGACTGGCGCATCAAAAGCACGAGAAAGGTCATCAAAGTACCCATAGAAAGCTTGAAGAAAATGTCCAAAGTTGGGAAA
Source organism: Notodromas monacha (assembly GCA_905338405.1). Taxonomy (NCBI): domain Eukaryota; kingdom Metazoa; phylum Arthropoda; class Ostracoda; order Podocopida; family Cyprididae; genus Notodromas; species Notodromas monacha. The sequence goes on from CAJPEX010000350.1 coordinate 107,623, forward strand.
ATGACAAGTGACGTCAGGTTCAGTTAAATTCTTTAAATCGTTTGTCCCCACTCTAACGAAAACATGGGTGAAACAGAAGGAAGAACTCAAATGAAGATCCACGTAAACTCTGTTACGCATTTCCTCAGGAGAAACCACTTGTCCCTCTCCAACCAAAGCAGACCATCCACTTAACGAGTACTGAAAAGAAAATGAAAGAAAAATCATTGAAATCTCGTGTTCCAGAAGGAGAACTTGCAAAAGAATGTTTTATTCCTCTACCTGATACAACTCTATGCCCCTCCCAGCAAGAAGATGTTCATAGTCAAAAACCGCTCTGGTTGTGGCCTTTTTGGGTCGAATGTTATCACAAAACGTATTGCGCCCTTCAGACAGTCTCCAAGGAACAGTTGAGGAAGTGCCAAGAAGTAAAACACAAGGGCCTTTTCCTGAATTTTTCAATTTTGCCCCTTGATGATGATTTTGGGGTGAACCATATGTGTAATCTTGTACCACGCAACCCGGAACCGGAAGAAAATGCTTTGAATCTTTGTCCAACTTCTGTATGTCCAAACCAAAGCGCTTGAACACGTTGCGCTTATACCCAATTGGATCCTCTGGCTTGAATAGGCTCCCTCTGAAGGGATGATAGCAATGCCCTGAGCAAAAACAGAATTTGAGAAAAGGGTTACAATAAGATTTTCAAACAAAGAATTATTTTAACAAATCTTACAAGGATTCAGCAAATCCAGAAGCTCCTCCTCCATGTCAAAACCGAAAGCCCCTTGTTTTACTTCTCTTTTAACTGAAGCTGACGTTACTTGAAGAGGCGCAGAACCCTTTGTCTTCACTCTTTTTGATAAGGCATCTAAAGCCTGAGAGTCCTCAACAACAGAGCTCTCCTCATTTGTGCGGGGATGTTTAGCAGCGGCCAGATTGTCAGGGGTCTTCAACTGCTTTAGTAAATTAATCATTGATTGTTTGTTACATCGCTGAGTCGCCGCAAACTTGGCATCTTCCATCCAGTACTCTTGAATGGCCTCCACGCTCCCCAAAAAGACCTTAGTCTCACCAACCGTCCACACCTGAAGATCCCCAGTTGTAAGTTCTAAGATAAAAGGGAGGTCAGAAGAAATAAAATCAATATCGAGTGAAAACTAATGTTAAATGAAAATTTAATACTCTTACTGAGTGTACTGGAGGTGAAACCTATCCCCTCAGCCAGATAAACCTGGGGGATTCCACTAAGAGCGCTTTGAAAAACGCCTGAATGACGTTCCATCTGGCGCCTCATGGAAGCCTCTACTTGAAGCAGTTGACTCTCCTCCCGTTCATGTAACTCTGCCATGACCTCCCCACATTCTTCTAAATTCTCCCGCTTCTCAGAAATCTCTTTCTCCTCTAAAACATATTTCTGCAAAATACGTTTTTGAGAAGAAATGTGCTCAGCGTACTGTTGAGACTCCTTTTGAAGACGGTCGAGTTCAGCCTTAAGACCATCCCTCCCAATTTGAGCATTTTTCTCATTTTCCAGAAATGGAAGAAAATCCCCAATGCGCTGAAGACTGGCCTCAGAAAGCGAAGAAAGTTTTTTGGCCAGGTCCACAGCAGACCTTGGCAAAGTAACCGTGAAAGAATCACCAGGAGAACAGTGATCCAGGGGGACCACTTGATAGAGTTTGACGTCATCTTTAACCTCTCCCAACTCTGAAAAGGTTTAAATTCAAAAGAGTGAGATTTTTTGTCCTTGAAACGTTCAAACAACTTTGTTTCTTTAAAACTTACCCATAGCCTCTCCTTCCTCATCTAAGTCCTCAATTAATATAGGAAGATCCGACTCCATCTCCTTCTCCCCTTGAGCCTCACTGTAAGACTCATTCAATTCTGCCACATCAAAGGGCTCAGTAACCTTTTCCAAATCCGACATTCTTTTAATTATCTTTTTGACCGTTTAAACAAATCTAAAAGTTCAATTGCAAAGTCTCCTCAAAAGTAAGGGAACGAGCTTCTCTGCCTACAAAAAAGAGAAAAATTTTCTCATTCCAAATGATACCCAATCTCAACACAAGAAATCAAAAAACCTCAGAGTCAAAACAAAAACTGATGAACAAAAAGAAACTATCAAGATCCCAGTCAGAAATCAAAGGTCAGTCTTCAAACCTCAAATCTCTACCTGAGTTTTAACTGTCCCTTTCAACACTTACAAAACGATAAATCTAGAAAACTTGCTAATTTTTTGCAAAAATTCTTACTAGCCAACTTACGGCATCAAGCACGACCCTCATGGGGGATATCCCTTTCTGAAAAAACTAAGGATAATATCCCTTGATGACCAAGCAGATAACCAAATGAAAAAGCCAAAAGAGGATCCGATTACCCCCCCCCCACCTTTTATTGCCAGAGTTGGCTTGGTACATGATTGATGGGGGCAAGACTTGATTTCAAACAAACTCAAGTCCAATGCCCCATCAACCGTATACAAAACCAATTCAAAAAGAAGAGGGGTATTCACTGCCAAGTTTGGCACACTTTAGATCTGTAAAACGAAGGTATGAAAACCCTTTGTCGAAGCTTCAATACCAAAGATAGCCGCGAAGGAGGCGGTTAACCAAGAGAACCAAACTAGGGTACCCGTCCCTGCAGCCCTCCTCAATATTGGACACAACCACTCCCAAGTTTGGCACACTTTAGAATCCAAAAACAAAAATGTGAAAAGCTTTCACCGAATCTTCAATACCAAAGATAGCCGCGGTGGCGGCCGTTACCCAAGAGAACCAAAACTAGGGTACCCATCCCCGCAGCCCTCCTCAATACCAAATGCGGTTATAAAAAGAAATCCCAAAGTCGGGGAAAAACACTAATATTTCGGATCCTTGTCCTTATCAAAAAACCGAGATCCACCTTTTCAAAATTTAACCAAACCAAAACTCCAACAATAATCTTGGCAAAAAATTCACAAACGACGTGAAGTGGGACTCAGTCGAGAACAGCTCCAAGATCCCACCGTATGACGAACATGCATTTCTCCAACAAAAAAACCGCCAGAATTTGCACACTGACAAGAATATATCCAAACCCTTCTTTACAACCTCCTGACGTTCTTACATGACAGACGTGGCGGATACCCTTGACTGAAAACACAAGGATATTCCCCTCGGCCACCAAGCAAGAAACACCAAATGTGGTCTGAAAAAATGGGTTGAAAAACCTCTTCCAGTTCCGACAATTCAGAAAAAGGAGGTTGTCAGCAACTCAACTACTGATTGGAAGAAACCAATTATAATCTCCCAACCGGTAACTGAGTTTCCAAACACCTTCCTTACAAAAAATCTTATCCTTTCCGCCAGCTTTGGCAAATAAGAAGAGCAACACTGAGAATGAGACCTGGAACAACTGCAGGTCAAAAACCAACTGAGAAAAGAGGTTTAAGATGGCCGACCACCGCAAATGGGGGAACCTCTGATTCAGCCCTGAATCAACCGGTTCCTAGACCCACTGAAGGATCGAAGAAGCTCAGATTGACAAAGAGCCAAACATGGAGAAGCAACATCTAATCTTTTCAGACAGTTAACACGAAAAGATGACCAAAAATTCTTAAACAAAAAATCTTTTCCTACAAAGACCAGCCAAAAGAAAAACTTATTTCGACCAAAAGTACTTGGTCTCGAGAATTTCACCAAACATTTTCTCGCTGACGGTGGCACACTCAAAGTACCGAGTAACCTTTGCCAACTATGGCACACTCAAAGCACCGAGGCGAACCACCGAGAAACGAGTTGGGCAGGATTAGCTACCCTGCCCTCGGACTTGTAAACAAAACTTGAAAACTCTTCAAAACTAAAAAACCACTCTCTCTTTTCAAGCACTTCAAACAAAAAGGAATTCAAGCCTCGTCCGGGAGCATCACCAAAATCAAGAACCTGACGGCAAAAGTCAACGTCCGATTCCCGACACCAGGAGCTCCCGCACTCAGCGATCCTCATTTGAACACTGTGACTTTTTGGGAAAATTTGCACCCTTTTTATTTTGCTGAGTCTTGAATTAACCCCTTCCGGAAAAAAGGGTCATTCAAGGAGGCGGGGGGATTCTTGTGCGGAATTTTCTCGCGGTCCCTCTATGAAACAAGGCACCAAATTGGAGCCGAAACTTTAATCCAATTGGCGCATCACCGGGATGCGCCGACACAAACGAAAGTTAAACCGATTCCCACAAAAGGGGTATCCTGAAACAAAACGCGAAACAAATTGGCAGAACAAAGACCCTTGAGGCCAAAAAAGGAGAGCAATCCCCGGAAACGGGATAAAACAAATTGCCGAAAAGTCGGTGCCACCCTTTTAACAGGGGGACATCGACTCCTCTGAAAAACTTGGGGTCATTCAACCCCTCAAGACTTTGCAAAAACACAAACCAGCTGTCAAGAAAGATACGAAAAATCTCATCTCCTATATCGTAAAACAATTTGTCTCCCAAATTCGGGGCGTCTTGAGCTGTCAAAAACTCGAGTTTAGAAATACTCAACTGGCAACTTTACAGTCTTAACAGCTTTTGCAAACTGTCAAGACCCATGTTTTTCAGCAGAAAACTAATTTAACAAACGGTTGAAAGATTGTAAAACATCCACCCAGTTTTCGGGAAAATACACATTTATGAAACCTTTACGAAAAACAGCAGATGCCACCACCTGGTGTTTTCAAATCTGCGCAAACAAGGAGGACCTGCCAAAATTGGTGCAAAAATCGTATATAAACCCCAGAAAATTGGGTAACAAAACACAGTCAAGTTTAGAAGGTCAAACTGCTGAAGTTGTGTTCTTAAAATTCAAAATTCGGGACTTAGAAAAATTCTCCACAATCAGAGTGCTTTCAAAACATCGCAAAATTGAAAGCTTCTGTACTCTACTTTTACCCTCGGTCTTTCAACCCTCTTTTGTTAAGAACGGGACTCGTCTTTTCTTAATTTATCTCCTCAAAGCCGTGTGGGAATACCTTGTCAAACTTGGGACTTGAACCAGTTGCAAAATTCTAATTGTAAAGGAAATCAAGTCCACTTCTGGACTACTTGAAATCCTACGAATCCAATTACTGTTGATTGCTGTAACTCTTGTATATCTGAGTGTGTATACTTTGTATTCTGTGCAAACCGTGTGTGTGATTTAACCTTGCGTGTGTGTGTGTGTGTGTGCATCAAAGAAAGGTCTGCACTCGTAGGGAGAAATCCTGTTCGGTTTGCGCACGGCCAATTGCTGTGTTTTGATTTATTCAAATCCTATCTGAAAAAATTCTAAAGTTTGAAAACTCTGCTAAAAACTGCAATCAAGGTGTAAGGCTTGATTAATCAAATTATCACTTATAAAACCTTACAAAAAGTTGGTAGCAGAGCGTGGTTCCAATCCACAGAGAGAAAAACTTCCAAAGGTTTAAAAACCTCAAACCTTATAACTTTACAATCCTCTCTTGAAAAGTCTTCCACTGCCTAAAAAACAACTGATTTATTGTTGATATCTGTATATATATATCTGGATATTCCATGAAGAAAAGGAAATCTTTGAACAAAGGCCTAAAAAACTTCTGAGTTATTTGTGTATAAAATCTAAACCAAGCAATCAGAAAATCTCTTTCTGTGGTAAGAAAGCCTATATTGTTTGACCTTCTATCTGTCTTAGTAAAACCAACATTTGGTAAGAAAAAATCTTTTCTCTTGTGAGTATTGTGAGTATACAAACTTTAACTCTTTTCCTGCATCTTGAAACTTATTCAAAAGAAGAAACATTTATTTTGGGAATTATTTCTAGAAACCTTTTCCGTGAGCTGTTAAAAAATCTTTTCCTACTTCCAATTCTCTATTCAGCTTGAAGATGAGAACTGAGAGGCCTGTTACCAGGCAGCCCACTACCCAAAATCCTGGGGGGCCCAATCCAGAAAACGAACCAAATTTGGTCTCATCCGAGCCTTTTGGAAACCAAGATTCCCAAGAATAAAGGTTGATTGCTGGTTCTCCTCCGTTGACCATGTCAAATAAATCTAAAAAGAAACCTGGAAGACCTCCAAATAGGGAGAAATCCCGGTCGGTTCGCGCCCGGCCAATTGCCGTGTTTTGATTTATTCATCTCCTATCTGAAAAAATTCTAAAGTTTGAAAACTCTGCTAAAAACTGCAATCAAGGTGTAAGGCTTGATTAATCTAATTCCCACTTATAAAACCTTACACCTTTCTTTCATTCATATAAACAGTACCCAAGAACTAGAGGATATGTTTCTCTATTTGAAAGCAGGCAGGTGTGAGCAAAGAAGTTGATTCAGAAGGAGTCCAGAATTTATACTAGTACAAAGGTAGGTTCAATGAAAGACAATACCTATTTCTTTTAAAAGCTTTCTGTTAAATTCATCAAATAACTGTAATTATAGTCATCATTTAAGGTCTTGAATTATCTGTTTTCCATGGACTCTGAAGTTATACATAGCCCCTTTTCCAATGAATTTATGTTCAAAATAAGTTTACAAAACAATCAGAAGACTACAACATGATACTCTATCTGCTCCAACATATAAATTTAAGTACAGTAAAATTGAGACTTAATTTGGAGTGCTTGGTTAAGTGGACACAACAATATAGTTGTTCCACTCATGGCACAAAATATGTACATGTTCAATTAGATTCATGATATTGAAGTATGTGTCTGCTGTGTGAAATGTAATTCCTCATCCCAATTTCAACTTTAACTTGGATTGCAGCATGTTGAAATGTCATCCACTTATTCCATTTTTCAAAAATTCACAGAATTTCAAACCATGGGCTGATAACTTGTGATATTTTTTAATGGTGTGCCTGATAAGCACTTATTGAAATAAAAAAGTTGCTTTTCTGGATGAACACTGGAGTGAAGAAAAAGTTCAATATTTTTTTCTGATCCTGCCAAGAATATTGAGAAAGATTCAGAAATCTTCTGAAGTTTCTCAGTGACATCATTAAAACAAACTTTGTGTTCACATTAGAATGCAAAGAGAGGCTCAACAAAAAAATCAAGAGAAATAATCTTCTTAAACACGGAAATCTCATGGTTAATTCCAAATTTTCAAGTTAAAAAATATTGCAAGGGTGGGTGATCTGCTTGTTTCCCATGATGCAAAGCGGAAAAGTCTTTTTAGGGGCGAGGTGTTCAAAAAAGCATCTCTTCTGCAAAGCAGGGATACCTAAATTTACAGAACCCAGGGCAACAATGCCAATTAAAGGGAGGAAGATTTGTCTAAGGAGTCACAGCAGGGAATGCTAGGCTTAAAAAAATTATTTTTTGCAGATCACCAGTGTTAATAAATTACTGATGTTTCAGAAATAAAAAAGCATACTTTTTTAAACACCAGCAAGAAATCACTTCAGACAAATGTTGAGGACACCAGCAAAGGCTTTTTGAGTGGGAACAGCAGTGAAAATTTTATCCTGTCAGGCAGGTTGGCATGGTTGGAATTGAAATCTTTGATTGAATTTTCTCGTGAATTCCTTGTCACTGCATCTTCCTGTTTCTGGCCATATTGGCCTTGATTTCCTTTCTTAATGCAGAAATGATTGTGTGCTCTCAATTGATTTTCATGTCCTACATCTGGTTTCCTCTTCAAAGATTTTTACATGTGCAGTGTGCTGGATTTGATTTATTGGTGCCTGATTTTTTTCATCATGAAAACTTTTGCCTCTTTCCTGTTTTTGCCAGATTTTCATAGTTAAAAAAATTTTGATTTCCTAAATTTGAGAATTTTTTTTCAAATTCTCCAGGGGCTTATTTTTCCTGTGGGCCTAATGCTGCAGCATCAATAGCACCCACCTTAATCCCACCCTGCTCACCCTCACCCCATTTCCAAAGATTCCAATTCCAAGATGAATTACCAATTCCAATTCTGCTAGTTTTATGAGTTTTTGCAAACAGCACAATATTAAACCAAAAGTAGTTCCTAAGTGTGCAGAGAATCAATTGTAAGTGGAATGATATTCACTGGGAAAGTATACTCTGGGAAAATAAACAACAATAAGTAGTTTACATATACAGCACTTAATCAAACAGGGGTTGCAAACTCTTCAAAACCCCTATACTATTTTCCATCACCATGGACAATTTGCAATGAACCACTGCGCGCGTGCGCATGAAATTAAGGATGGTCACTACACCCATGTTCCTTTGCAATACAGGATGTTCTGCAATACAAATGCCCCGGTACGATAAGAGCTTCCCGATAAATGAATGATGTGATGATGTACATCATGTATTGCTTCCATGATGTTAGGTTCCGTATTAGGGTATGAAACAATAATAAATATGCCAATTACTGTTTTCCAGAGCGTCCTTTGTCCAGTTGAACCATCTCAGTCAATTATAATTGTCTTTAAATAAATGTAAGAATAACATCTTTTTCAGTCCTTGTTGAGAAAATGTATATTTTTGAGTGTGTGAAACTGGTGAAGTAATGAAAAAGAAACAGGCAACATAAGGGCACCGCCGGAAGTAGTGCCAGCTGCAATGTTCAGGGACAGGAGGATTCCCCTTCAAATGTGAGGGGCTCTTTTTGTCCAGCACAAAGAAGGGAGCAGTAAAGTGATTTCCGGTTTCCACATTTGTCAAGAGAGAAAATAAGATGCAACTTGATAATGTTTTCCATCTGACTCTGGGAGTCAAATGTTGGAGGTTGTCAGGGGCTTTTGAGCCTCTCAGACAAAGATTTGATTTTCACTTATGGTCAGTGAAAGAAAGGTATAACACAATCAGCCGTTTGCGGCCTGAGGTCAATACCTCAACTTCAAGTTTGAATATATTCAGCAAATGTCC